>ML812567.1:7426-24260 GCA_009831015.1 Picea engelmannii
CCCATGGATTGAAGTCCATAATAAAAAGAAAAATTGTACATACATCTTGTGGTCTTTGTGTTCCTTGTGGAGATGATTTGTTGATGATATGTTGCTGATATGTATTTACATCTAACTGACTATAAATGAAAACAATGAGTAATCAACAAATGTTGAAAGTTAACTAAGGAGTTTTTGTGTAAGAGGGAAGTTTTGGGAAAAATAACCCCACACTCATTCACTCCCCCCCTCTAAGTGTGGTTGGTGTGTCCAACAATATTAACATTGTACAATTTCATTCCAGTAAGGGTATTTGAGTGTGCATTGAAAATAACAATTTGATGAATCCAAAATTGCAATTTCAACAAAATTTGTTTAATAATTCTGATTTGGGTGATAGTAAAGTGAAAATGGTCGAAGTCTTAGAATGTCTAATCTTCTTTGTACTTATCTAAAAAAAAAAAATTAATCATGAATACACTTTGTTTGAACATATTCTTATAATGGAAACAACTTCAAAAGTATGTACTTATTACTTCATTCTTATGTATATATGAAGTTTACTTTGTTGTACAAACTTTGTGTACTTGCATATATGATTTTCATCTTAATTATAATCTCGTAGTGAATGAGTAGGTTCTAGGGCTATTTAGCATGTTCATTTATCATGAATAGTTAGAAAGTTTTGTTGAATGATTTGACAAGTATATAGAATCTAAGAGGGTAGATTTGTGTTTGTAACAAATGTAATGTTAACAAATAATTTATATTTATGTTATATGTTTGGATTTGTGCCCAAAGAGATGAAAACATAGTTCACTTGAAGTACAAAAGTTCAATGATTGTTTTCTTGGGTTGCCTTGTGTAGTCAGTTGGAAAAAATTGAAATATAAACTACTATAATTTATATTTCAAATTCATCTACATGATTTAATGTTCATAGGAAATAGATCTACGAAACCTCAAGGTTGAGATGAAATTTTTGAATTTGCATTGAGAAACGATTTCTCAAAATTTTCACATAATTATTTTGAACAATGACTCAAGTGGGGCATGCGCAATTATTGTGTTCTTCTCCTAAAAAGAAATTTGGCGCCTCTAAGGACTTTGTAAGTTGTTTGATTAAGGAGACCGATGGTGTGGAGCAAGCTTCTAGCACCATCATGTAGCTTGCATAGCATAATGCCACTAGCAAGATTACTTTAACACCTAGTTTGTGTCGATGGGTAATGGAAAATTTGTAAGGTCAAGGGGGGAGAACGAATAATATTCATGGCCCAACATCCAAGGTGCATATTCATCCAAATGGTCCCTTATGACCTTGGATGACATTCTCACTAGTGCATGTGGATCAAAGGCTAAGCAACCAAATTTTGTACATAATGATATTGTAGGAGGGGCCATCATGGGAACAATATAGAATTAAATGGTGATCACAAATTAATGGTGAATACTTAGTTTTAATGCTAAAAATTCTCCTTTTTGAGAATTCACAATCTATTGAATAAAAGTAAAATGCATTCTTAACTATGCCTGTGAGTTTCAATTGTGAAGTTGTTCAGAAAGTTGGTTGCCTTCCTACCTATGTGAATTCATCATCAAACCATTTCAAGTAACTATTTTAGGTATCCCTAGGTCTCCCTATATAATTCGTCAATTATGTATTTATTAAATATAGAGATATTGTATATTATTTAGTATTTAATATATTAAGTGTTAGAATGGATATATGTTACTTTACTTTATTGTTATTATTTATTTAATTTTATCATTATTTGTTTATTAGTATTTTTAAGAAAAATAATAATTTTCCATTTTATTTTATTAGTAAGACTATATAGAGAAGCTACATATCTCATCCAACTAGATTGTATGAAGATTTTATTTCTCTAGTTGCAAATTAAGACAACCATAAGGAATTGGATTTTGCACTCCTTTTTCATTTTGTGTTTCAAATAAGGTTGGTTTTTATGTAAGTGAATTTTGTATTGGCTTTTATATAAATGAATTTATATTTGGAAATTGATGTCATTTTTTTCATATTTAATATTATATTCTAAGTTGATTTGCATGGAGAAGTGAAATGTTTATTAGTATGAATGAGATGTTAAGTTTTATGTATAATCCAAGGGATTCTTCACACATTTATGAATGGTATTTGTAGTATACCCATTGTCATAGACTAATAAATGGTTGTAATAAATATGGTGTTAATAAATAATTTTCAAATCTATTTTACATTGGGATTTGTGTCATTGGTGTTGGAAACATATTTTTCTTGAATTACAAATGTTCAATGTTTATTTTAATGGATTGTCTTTTGTGTTTGATTGGAAAAAAGTGAAATATATACTATTACAATTTGTATTTTAGATTCATCTTTAAGAATGAAATTTCAGAGGAAATACATCTCAAAAACCTCAAAGTTGAGATGAATTTTTTTAATTCACATAAAGCAATGGTTTATCAAAATTTCCACATAATGTTCTTAGGAAATGACTTGGGTGGGACATGGATCATCATTGTGTACTTCCTCTTGATAAGAGCTTTATCAGATTGTTCAATCAAGGAGATCAATGGTGTGGGGAAAACTTTTAACACCACCATGTAGTTTGTATAACATAAAGCCACTACCAAGAATATTTTAACGCCTAGTTTATGTTGATGAGTAAAGGGAAAAGTATAAGTTCAAGGGGGAATAATGAATAATATTCATGGCCCAACAATTAAGGTGCATTTTTTTCCAAATGGTGTTGGATGGTTATCTCACTAGTGCACAAAGCTCAAAGGGTAGATCACCAAATTTTGAATGTTATGATAATGTAGAAGTCATCATGGACATGATTTGGAGTTGAATGTTGATCTTAAATTAAATATGAATCCCTTGATTTTTAATGAAAAAAATGCTCCTTAAGAGGCAATAAAATCATATCTTCACTCTAATCTCCTACAATCTTGAGCATTCACAATCTATCAAGATAAGTAAAATACAATCCCAACTATGCCCACTAGTTTTAATCATGAAATTGTTAAAAAAATGGTTATCTCTACCCATCATCAAACCCTTTCAAGTAACTAATCTAGGGTCTCCCTATATAATTCGTTAATAATGGATTTACTAAATATAGAGAGTTTGTAAACTATTCACTATTTAATACATTTGGAGTTAAAATGAATTTATACTAATTTACTTTATTATTATTATTATTTCAGAGAAATATATTAATGTTTTTGTTTTATTTCATTAGTATAACCATATACATAGCATTTTGTGTTTAGATAAGGTTGGTTTGTTATATATAAGTGGATTTTATATTTTAAAATTGATGTCATTTTTTTCATGTTTAAGAATATATTCTAATGAATGAAACTTGTAAGGGGATGCTTTCCCACATTTGTGAATAACATTCTTAGTGAAGTGGTTGACATAGATTAGTATGTCCTACAAATGACTCTAACAAGTATAGTAAACTAGTGTGTTGTAACAAATTTAATATATATTTTGGATGTATATTTTCTTCCATTACCTTGTGTATTTGTTTGAATAAAAGTAATATATATATTATTGTAATTTAAATTTCAGATTCAATTCCAAGACTTCAAATACATTATGCATTTAGTGTTTAATAGATTAAGAGTTATAATGAATCTATGATAATTTACTTTATTTTACTTTATTGTTATTTTAAAGAAATATATTTATCACTATATGTCTATATACATAGATTACATAAGTCATTAAAATACATAGGTTACATACATCATTTAAATACATAAGTTACATAGGTCATTAAAATGCATAGATTACATACATCATTTAAATCAAACTAGATTGGAAGAAGATTTTATTTCTCTTTGTGAAAATTAAAACAACCATAATAAATTGGATTTTTCAACTCCTTTATCATTTTGTATTTCAAATAAGGTTGGTTTATTATATATAAGTGAATCTTATATCTGAAAATTGATTTAGTTTTTTTATATATTTAAGAATATATTTTAAGTTGATTGTATTCATAAAATTGATATGTTATTATGAATACAACATGTAAAGTTTATGTATAACTCAAGGGATGTTTCTCTATATTTGGAAATATCATCCCTAAAAATTTTATTGGTGTAAATTATTGTGCTTCACTTAAAAAGATTCAAACTAAGCACCTATAAGCATATAATTAACCAAATATCCAACAATATTAAAAAACAATTAAGATAATCCCTCAAACCTAGTTTTACTAGGTCCATCATCAAATAAAAATTCATAATACACAATCAAAATAATCACATAAATGCAATGATATGCTATACTTCATATCTCTATCTATAACTAAATTTACACAAAAAGCACACAAACCCATGACTACACCAACAATGTGAGTACTAAGTAAATTTACATTAACTAATTAGCCACTTAATAATATCCATCAATATCGTAACAAAACACACATACATGATATTGAACAACTAAATTAATTTGAGTAAAGTTTTAGATATTACTTTATCTTAAATAAATCTTTTAAACATATTTTGTTATAAGTATTTTTCTTTAAACAAGTAAAAATAGTTTATGATATTTATTATTAATAAAAATAATTTATGATATTTATTATTAATAAAAATTGAGCTTAAACAAAATTATTGTAATTTTGATATTTTGTAATAACAATAATAATAATTTATTTTTAAAATCATTTCATAACAAAATACAAAATTTAGATATGAAATTTCCTTATTTATACTTATTTATAGAATAAAAATCTCTTTTACATAAATGTAAAAGATAAACAAAATTATTATGGGACCATGATTTTTTTTAAATGTATAGTGTACAATAATGGAAGGGAAATTGATATTTTGAATATATAGGATTATTTTGAATTAATGATGTTAGCATTTCACAATTTTTATACTATAAGAATATTTATGTACTTGAATTTATTTGTACATTTGATTAGATTGAAAATCAAAATTTTAATATGAATATTTTTACACATTGAATTTATTATTTTAATATAAATATTTGTGTATATTAAATTTATTTTTACATTTAATAAGATTTCAAAATTAAAATTTTAATAAAAAAAATTGTTATTTTTTAAGAAACAAATCAGAGAAAATCAAAGTCATAGCACATCTAAGCTTCTTATTATTTATATAATAAATAATTTTTTTTATCATAAATAAACTTTGTTTGGACGGATTCTTATCGCGCAAACAACTTATGAAGTATACCATTAATTTAAGAAAAAATGACCTTCATATCAAAATTTTGAAATTGCAAGTAAAACCAACCTGTTGGTTTCAAGCAGCAACGTTTTAGAAAGATAGACAAACAAACGAAGAAGAAAGTATATTTCAACCAGCAACGTTTGAAAGAACGCCACACGGAAATGAAGAAGGAAGCAGGGACTATATATATTTATAGAAACAGTAATTCACTGTCAATTATGGTTCCTATAATCGCCAAACCGAAACCGAGACCAATGAGCCGTTAACGTTATGAGTTTAGTAGATAGCCAGGGATAACCAGTGGATTTTTGATATAAAAATTTTAGTGGCCTGTAAGGATAAATAGTGTGTATCCTTAAACAACAGTGTGTTTTAGGAGTTGGTTAGCTGTTTTACCAAATGGTTTTTATTATTTGAATTTGGCATAAATTTACACGAATTACTATTTTTTGTTATTTAAAATTCATTTATGAATGCAAAAAACGGATGTATCTTACTGAAATTTTTTGAGACACTCGAATTATACAGAAATAATCCCTCAAATCTACTCATCCAACAACTAATCCAACAATTTTCACCAAATTTTAGACAAATATCCCAAAAAATCATCATCATTTCATAAAAACTTTAACCTACCTTATGTTTTACAGGCAGGATAAACTACAGGCTGGATAAACCAACGGAATAAACCATACCCTGTGTTTTACAAGCAGGATAAACCAAAGGCAAGCAACAGGATTAACCAACGGAACTGGAAAAGTCTAAATATATTTGTTTATTCGTTACAGTTCAAATAAAAAAAAGAAGCTCCAGTATTAACCATACACTTTTATATAATTAACCATGCGTAGGAATCTATAAATTAAACGAAGAAAAAGCCAAAATCTATAATTGTAAACCACTGTTACCCACAAAAAAATACAATTTAGTGCAGTTTTATCCTACTCCTTTAAATAGCATATCTGACATTGAGATTTCCGTCCGCATTAAGACTATTCTCCTCAAAATGAGGATCAATGTCGTAGAATCGCACTCAACCCTAATGTGTTTCTTTACTTTATTCTCATGTCCGACCGCCCATCTCGGATCACATCACACGAAAGACAAAAGAAAGACATGGCAGACATGCATCGACTTTTGCAATAAACAAATCTCGATTAGCAACTCCACTCGATTGTCAATGCACTGAGCACAAGAATTGCTACAGGTCACATGTACTTATTAAACTGCGACTGTTGTTATTAACTCCATCGTGGAGGTCGCACTCATATTTCGTCCTTAATAAGCAAAACAGGCGTAGCACCAACATTGGTCATTTAAATTTCAGTCCATAATCATAACTCAACACTGCAATACAATAGATTATGATAATAGCATTTAGTATATTTGATGCATTTCTTAAAGCACAAGTGCTCTGATTATTATAAAACCAAATCAAAATGGTCTGAGAAGGATCCCATATTCCAATGCTTATAAACCAAATCAAAATGGTCTGAGAAGGATCCCAATGCTTAACAAAGATACAAAGGGAAAATATAATAAGGGCATAAACTTATCTTATAAGATCCTGAAAATTTCTTTACACTGACTGAGTGCTTGTAAGCATCACGAACTACACTGCTTTGGAATTAATCTAATTACGAAAAACATAATCAAATCAGAATAGTGTAACAATCCATGAGGATTGTGCCACCCACCGTAACGTTCTTGAATTCAAGCCAACCCTAATGAAAATTTAAAAGAGAGAAAGAAAAATACAATGCCTGGCGTTCCCCGTGTATGCCACAATGCATCTACGTGACCTTGCCTGTGATATTCTTCAACAAAAATATAGATAAAAGCATATTCCAAAGTCACAGACGGGGCAATCATCTTGTTTTTTTTTTTTTTTAGTTTCCATCACAGTCTGCATGTTAAACATGAGATCCATGCCGGCATTTGATCCATCTAGGGTACCTCCTGATAATGATTTTATCGGTAGAAGACGAAGCCCAGAAATCTACAGAGAGAATTTGTCTGAGAAATTTTGTCTTCCATGGCAGCTTGGAATCCATTACAGCTCCTTGGAGGGTCAAAACAATGGCACCTGATGTACCTGTACTGAAAGATCCAAGCATGATTCGAAGGGCGCAAGCAGAATATCCAGCAATTATATGATCAATTGTCTCCATGATCTCTGATCCACCGTGCCCAAGCTTCAACTAGCGCTGTGAGAAGGAAGGAACTGCAAAGGCAAAAGCATATACATATATATGATCAACAGAACTTCAAACATGAGTGCAGAAGAAGAAATATAGAAATCATTGCAGAAATTCGATAGCATATGAGAAGCCCTTGGCAGCAAAACCCAAGCATGCCATAACCTAAAAATATCATATTTATCATTCACAACAGCGAAAAAACATGTAAAAGAGCAGAACAATCAAAGTGTCGGCCAACAAGAAATCCAGACCCCAGAGCTAAGAATCAAACGGTCGGATGGGATTATTGGATGAGTATCTCATTCTCGGGAATACCCATCTCGGGTTTGCAGAAAATTATACGGTTTGGGGACCTCAAGTACTGTGATTACCCTTACGTATATTAAACAACATATTTCTAATTCCCACCATCCCTACCATCATCCATCACTAGTTTCACACTAAATGCATTAATGTAATTTTAGATGAGAGAAAAGCGTGCCTCCAGCTCTTTTTTTGGCCGACAGCCTCCGGACATATCACTGTTTTTTTCTCATGTCTTTTCCTATCTTGTCCTCCGGCCTCATTAAATTAAATTATATACTCTATTTAATTTTCCAAAGGAACATTTTCCACTATTAAAGAACATTTTATGTTACATCGAAGTATGTTAATTACTGGTTAAATCTATATATATTTTTTTAAATTGATAGAAAATTTCAATTTTTTACCTTAAAATTTTGGAATTTGTATTAAAATTTTTTGTTTATTTTAAAATTGATTAAGATTGTAAAAAAATTGTATTAAATTTTTTTGTTTATTTTAAAATTAATTAAAATTGTAAAAAAATCAGTCAAGTGGAGCTTTATTTTTATGAAAGAAAAAACCCCTTTAAAGAAAAAGATTGAGTTTGTCTAATTTATATCATTCCATATAACATTATTATAAGTTAAATGAGACAAAGTTTCACAACTCAACCTAACCTAATTTTACAAATTAGTATCATTCCATATAACATTATTATAAGTTAAATTAGGCAAAGTTTCACAAGTCAACCTAATTTTACAAATTAGGTAGAAGAGATTGTCATATACATTATTAATAACATTTAGAAATATATTAATATATTAGTTAAATAACAAAATTTCCCTTTTTTTTTTAAGGATTTAGATAGATATAAGTTGGGCAAAACTTTTAGGTGGATTGTTTCATGGTGGAATTATGGAATTTTAATTATGCAATTTTTTTAGATTCATTGAAATTTGTTTGTAAAAAATGGATCATTTTACATAGATTTATTTTAATCTTTGATTTAGAACCAAAGTAAGTTAGAAGAGACGTTTTATGTGAAATTTGTTTTCATATGAAAAGATCTTTTTACAACAATTTTAGATTTTAGGTGGAATGTATGTTTTTTTTTCTACAACATTTAAAAAAAAATCTAAAGTACAATCATATACTCATATTATATACAAAGAGTATAAGCATCCTTGGTGGAGGCTTGCCATAGAGGAAACTAGGTCCTCCACCAATTGAAAAAGAGGATCACTATCAATTACATCTTGATTTATCAACTTATCTATTGTTCTGTGTCCAAAAAAAATAGTATTCTTTCTAACAACCTACAATATGACATAAAAGCTATATGAAAAGAAAACATTCATGAATTAAGTAGTAGGAGGCAAGACAATTTCTTCCTCTGGCCAACCATCTAGATCCTTGGTTTGCTTAGTCTCCTCTTGAGCTATACCAGAGATTCGTGGATCCTCATCTATGAAAATGGGGTCGAACTGTGTTCCCATCTCGCTAGGGGAGGTGCCTAAGCCATGGTGTATGTGATTTCATCTTGGACCTGGGAAACCACGATTTCAATCCTAAAGATTACCTTGCAAACCACTGTGAATTTACCATCTAGCAGGTCAATTCTATGAAGGATATATTTTTGTTGTTGGCTTCTTTCTTTAATAAATTGGGCTATAAGGGCCTTGATAATCCAATAGGTATTAGTAATTCTGAAGAAATTTGAATCTTGTGTTCTAGAGAAACCAGGGTATTAGACCCAAGTAATTCATCTTCAATCTTTTCATTGGTCAATTGAAGTCTATTCTCTTTAATGGAACCTTACATTTCCTCTAATTTGGCCTTAACAAAATCAGGGAACCTAAAGTGGTAGAAATTGACCGCTACTTGGGCCTCTTTTTCTACCCTAATAACATAACGAGGCTCTTCTAGGACAAGGGATTTTAGGGTACATTCTTTGGCCTTCCTATCGACCTTGTTTTCCTAGCTAGGAGGCTTCTCCTTTTACTCATTGTTTCTATTTGAAATATAGGGTGAGGGAGAAATAGAATGACAAGCATCTTAGGTAATTGTTCAACAAAATGAACTACAAGACTATGGGAGGTAAAGTAAATACTATGGAAAAACTTTTGGACAACTAATAAATCTTCCCACCACCTAGGGGAGCACCATTGTCTTCCAAAACTTAACAGGTTGAATTCCAAAAGAGCCCCCCCGATAATACTTAGAAACAGAGTGGCTAAAGAAACAAAGTGGCTAAAGACAATAACCAGACCAAAAGAATGCAGTGGAGGGTACTTGGAATATGAATTATGCTCTTTGCTAATGCGTTGGGGAGGTCGAGACAATGGGAAATGGATTCCACTTTGCCAACCAAACTCGAATTGCATATTTTGATGAATGGCCTACTCAATTTATTAATCACATGCATCGACGAATATCCCATTACTCAGAAACCATGATGCAGAGTATCATTTCACAAGCTCGTTGCATGAGCTCGTATGCCTTCAGGATAACCCGAATCACCCATGATCTCTCTAGAACCAATGTCCCTTGCTCCTTCATAACTATCCCAAGTACCATTATGCATGTTGGCGGCCAAGCACCAGGTAGGAGACACATGAGAGGTGTTGTGGCCCTAGCATCCATCACCCCATCCAAGTGCTTTTACTACAACATTAACTTAGTAAGCATAAATCCATCCTTGGACTTTAGAACCTTGGTGAAAAATATGTTTTATGTGTTTTTTTTTCATAAGGAAGATCTCTTTGGAAAACCCAAAAGATTTGACACCCCTAATAAATCCGTTGGCCTAAAATAGTGCATGATCAAAGAGGCGATATACCTAACAATTATTGAAATAAACCCCTAAACTTAATATTTCATATTTATCAAATTACTAACATACATTCATATTAAATATCAAACAGTATATCTCTCCCTTTGTAAAAGATAGTTAATTAAAATAAATATATGCTAGATGATTTTATTTTAGTATTGTTTTCTGACATAATAGTCATCTATAATTGACAAATGGACAAATGGTTTGAGTATGTATGTTTTCACATTTGGTCATAATTGTTGTAGAAATTTCTTGAGATAAACTATGTAAATAGTTTTGAAACATCCAATGTTTTTAGTGGACACTTCACTCATCACGAGGGACAAAGAGAAGCTAAGTGAGTAGAAAAGAGTATGGTTAAAATCATGAAATAGCTCTTGGAAAAGGATAGTTGTGAATAAAATTAAAATTAAAAAATAAAAACATTCCAAAATTTCTTGAGATAAACTATGTAAATAGTT
The DNA here is from genome assembly GCA_009831015.1 of Picea engelmannii. Classification (NCBI taxonomy): domain Eukaryota; kingdom Viridiplantae; phylum Streptophyta; class Pinopsida; order Pinales; family Pinaceae; genus Picea; species Picea engelmannii. The sequence goes on from ML812567.1 coordinate 18,418, forward strand.
TTGAAACATCTAATATTTCTAGTGGACACTCCACTCATCATGAGGGACACAGAAAAACTAAGTGATTAAAAAATAGTATGGTTAAAATAAAAAAATAGTTCTTGAAAAAGAATAGTTGTGAATACAATTAAGATTAAAAAATAAAAACACTCCAATAATGGAAGATGGATATATGTTGAAAGATAGATATAAAGGATTAAAATAAGAAAATAGCCCGGAAAATGACAGTTGTAAAAATTAAAATTATAAATTATAAACACTCCAATCACTTCAATAGAGAAGATAATCACTTCAATAGAGAAGATTATGACCAGTTCAACTAATCTAGAAAACTAGTCATTCAATACTTAAATCATTAAACATTAATATATATAATATTAAAAATATTTGCACAATTTATTTCTAGAAAATTCTACAACAATTATAACAAATGATTGTTTTTTCTGTATTTTTTTACACATGTACAATTTAAAAATTTTTCTTCTTTTAATTATTAGTGTTAATTACTATCATAATATGTTATACATTCTACTTAATTGTATATAAAATAATAAAAAGGAAGATAAGGTATTTACTCCTCCATAGATTTATGGATTAGAAATTTATGCTGATTTAGAAAATCTTATATCAAATCACCTCAAATCTTCTATATAATTAGAAATTTATGCAGATTTAGAAAATCTTACATCAAATCTATCTTATAAACAAGTATAAATTTATACTTAATTTTTTACGCTCCTCATTACTAAGATTAAGATGAATCTATTATATCACGTATTCACCCGCCATGTTGAAAATCAATGCAATATGATTTACGGGGAAAATCGAAAATACCGCAAGTTGACCCTTTCATAAATGTTCATTATGCACATGTTTTGCTTTTTTGGCATGTAAGATTCATGATTTACAATGACATGGGTCCCGCCTAGAGCAACTTTGGGATGCCCAACGATATAACCTACAAACATGGGAGGGTCATCAATGTACGTCATTCCCATTTCTATGATCATCCGAGGACTAAAGTTTTGAACTCCATACGACAAACGAGTATTAACATTTTTAAAATATTAAATGGTAGTTAACATTTTTAGTGTATCAACCTTAGATATTTTATTACATATCTCTTCTCAACCAAGTTGTAATGAAAGCCTAATATATGGAGTTATATGTTTTTACTTTTACACCTTAGTTATAAGGTGTATAATACTTAATATATGGAGTTATATGTTTTTATTTTTATACCTTGTAACTAAGGTGTATGTTTTATTATAGTTTTTTATTAGTATAATGTTACATTCAACCATCAATGTGCAATACACATCATAGGATGATGAAATCAATGTGCAATACTACACATAATAGGATATGATGAAATCAGGATGATAAAATCAATGTACAATACTACACATAATAGGATATGATGAAATCAGGATGATAAAATCAATGTGCAATACTACACATAATAGGATATGATGAAATCAAGGGTGATTGAGTTTACTTTAGGGGATTCTTATACTTTTACAAAATTTTGAAAGTTTAATATATAYAACTATATATGTTTTTACTTGTATATCTTGTAACTAAGTTGTATGTTTTATTAAAGTTTTTCTATTAGTATAATTTYACATTTAATAATCAATGTGCAATATGTATGGTCATARGATATGATCAAATCAAGGGGGATTGAGGTCAATTTGGGTTGCAATGAGGTTAGTTGAAGCAACATCAAAGTAACAGAGGGGGTCATTGGGTGATAGAATGTTCTTAATTCAGTTAAATAGGATTTTGAATCRAYTAAAAATGATTAATGGATAGATACATGACGTATATATGTGTGTTTTGTATTTATGTAGYGTGTTTCTAAGAAGCACACATTTTTCATATATGTAATGCACATCTAACCATGTTTTAGGGGGTTCTTTATTCAATAAAGGGGGTTTGGATAAATATGCAATGTGTATATACCTATTTGCATATCTAATCATGTAGTTGAGCTTGTTTTTATGATAATTTACATTTGTTGAGTGCATAATGTTTTTGAAAACATGTGCATTCACTTAATGGTGGAGGTAGATGGCTTATAACAATGACCCAAGGGATTGAATTCAAACAAGTGAAATCAAGGTGGATAATCAAATGGGGGGATGGATTGGGCATACAAGACATTTTTTACCAATGTGGGGTAGGCTAGCTAGGTTCTCTTTTACTTTGCTAGCTATCATGATGCACCTCATGACACAAAAAATTGACATTGTCTTTTGGGGAAAACCCAGCAAGGCCTTTTTCACCTGTTTTGACTAGGTTGACATCATCAATTGAGATGGCCATGTTTACCCACTTTGAACATATTTATTAGGGTCCAAGCTTACTAACTTAATATGTCTCCTAACATCTAGACTCGGGGCAACACAAGTAAGGACCTTTTGACCCACCTTGACTAGATTGGTCAAGCTTCAAGATAACTACTTTAACAGGCATCTTGTTGTCATAACTTGACATTTGAACCTAAATGTACATGCTAGTTGCATTCAACCATTTACTCTTAATATTAGTTAGTTATGGAGTAGGCCATAACTATGCTACCAAAGACCACAATTGAAGGAGTTATTTTTAGCATAAACATGTCCTAAAACTAAACCATGTCAAATACCCATTTATAACATTTGTTTCCCATTTCTAAATGAGAAACCGATTTCTTGGGAAATGATCATTTCTTGTGAGAAATGGAAACTACTAGCAAAATAGGCCTAAAATAAACAAAAAAATAGAATAAAAAGGATAAAAACTAAGAAAAACACTAAATAACATTGTTGGGGAAGAGACAAACCCAATAAACTCTTTTACAAGGCTAAAACCACCTTGATTGTGCTCCTTTTTCTTTCAAAACTAGGATATGAGAGCAAGGATAAACCCTGCAATTAGAACACTACTAGATTTGGGGTCAAAAAATGACATTGATATAACTTTGTTTTGAAATTTACACATCAATACCGGCCTTTTCAAAAAATCATCTTTTTTTTTTTTTAATTACTTAAGCATTGACATTGTTTTCTAAACATTGTGAGATCCCTAGTGTATGTGTGTGTTAATATTCCGATGAGTTTGTGATATATATCCTAGAAACATCATTTTAAGGATGTCTCTAGTGTCATTAAAACGACACATTGTAACTATTGAAGAACTGGTCCTATAACTAAATGCCCAAGAAGAAATCAATAAATAGATATTTTCCAATGGACATATATAAATGTCTATGCAATGAGAATGATGAATATACATTGATATATCAATGTTTTAAAGGATGCATTTTACTATGCAATCTTGTTCCCACAATTTTTCAAAATTTTCATTTGAGAAACATTGTTGCTAATGAAGGAGTGTTACATGTAGTCTTGCGTTCAAGCTTAGAAATAATTATGATTTATGGTTATACTAGCTCAACAACAGTGATGACTTGTCATCATGGTCAAGATGTACAACCATGAATTTCCATGCCCAACTTGAACTAATGATAATAGGAAACACTCTTCTAGATTGTCGATATGAGTCATTTTCAAAGGGGAAAACACAAAACTTCAATATGGAAATTCCATAGCAAAACACATAGGAAAACTGGCATTAAAAAATACATATCAAATCACATCATTCATAACAATTGTTAAGTGAACAAACACAATGATTGTAAATAAAACTATAACACTATTTGTATGTTATATCCTATATGCAAGTAGATTCATAATATCAAATATCAAATTACTTTTAGAAAGGATATACTTTGAAATTAAGTCAAGTATATTGAGGCATTGAACCCATTGAGGGAACTCTTTGATCCTATAATATATTCAAAGGGGATCATTGATTTTGGCATGCCATAAGTTCCTACAAGACATATGAATGTCAAATCACAAACAAATCTCATAACACCATATATTTATTCATAAATGAAGTAACAAGACATCTGAATGTCAAACCACAAACAAATCTCATAACACAAGATATTTATTCATAAATGAAATAACAAATAGGATATACTTTGAAATTAAGTCAAGTATATTGAGGCATTAAACCCACTGAGAAAACTTTTTGATCCTATAATATATTCAAAGGGGATCATTGATTTTGGCATGCCATAAGTTCTTACAAGACATATGAATGTCAAACCACAAACAAATCTCATAACACTATATATTTATTCATAAATGAAGTAACAAGACATCTGAATGTCAAACCACAAACAAATTCATAACATCAGATATTTATTCATAAATAAGTAACAAAATAGAGGGTTTCATGATGACATAATATTCATCATTATTTTTTCTATTGTTTCTCCCACTAAATACTGGGTGTAATGAAAACATATTTAATGAGCAACATCTTTAATGGTCTCGTGAATAACTTCGATGTTGGTTTTATCTTTTTAAGTCTAAAATGATGGGGTGTATGATTCATATATTAGAAACAATGTGTAGTTGAGAAACTTGGTAGAAAAAAAGATAAAGAAAAAAAAAAAATTTAAGCCGATAAAGATGTGTATAGGCAACCTTAGCTGAAGTATCAATATGTTTGTATGCAACTTAAATTAAATTGAATGAAGATGTTTGTATACAACTTAAATTGAATGAGAACGTAGTTTCCTTGAGTTCCATTTTCGTTTTATGTAAAGTGTGAGAACATTTATAAGATATATATAACTTGTTATTTATATTTCTCAAATTGTTTTGGACTGAATATGGTAAAGGGAATAAAGATATTTATATACAACTTTAGTTGAAGTATGAAGATGTTTATATTTCTCAAATTGTTTTGGACTGAATATGGTAAAGGGAATAAAGATATTTATATACAACTTTAGTTGAAGTATGAAGATGTTTGTATACAACTTAAATTGAATGAGAAGTTAGTTTCCTTAAGTTCCATTTTTGTTTTAAGTAAAGTGTTGATAATGTTTATGAAATATATATTATTTGTTATTTATATTTCTCAAATTGTTTTGGACTGAATATGGTAAAGGGAATAAAGATATTTATATACAACTTTAGTTGAAGTATGAAGATGTTTGTATACAACTTAAATTGAATGAGAAGTTAGTTTCCTTGAGTTCCATTTTTGTTTTAGGTAAAGTGTTGATAATGTTTATGAGATATATATTATTTGTTATTTATATTTTTCAAATTGTTTTGGATTGAATATGGTAAAGGGAATGAGATTGTTCTTTTATCTTAAATTATTGAAATGAATTCATTTTTGAGAAACAACAAAAGAAACAAATATGCAAATTCACAAGTCAAAGTTTATAACAAGATAAAGACATTAACCCTTTTTGCTATAGGGATTTTCATCAATTGAAATACTTCACTATAGGGATTTTCATCAATTGAAATACTTCATATATTCTATATGATTATTGTATTCCTAAATTTGAAAAATCTACAAGGATCTTCCTATTATCAACATGCACTCTCTTCAAATTAACACCTCAACTGATTCCCCAAATTTTGCTTCACAAAAAGTTTTTTCAGTACCATCCCATTAAGGTAAGGTAGAATTTACCATATAAACAACAACTAACTTTATTAAACATGTTTGATATTATTTATTCTAAAGATATGATTATTGTATTCCTAAATTTGAAAAATCTACAAAGATCTTCCTTTTATCTACATGCACTCTCTTCAAATTAACACCTCTTATTCCCCAAATTTTGCTTCACAAGAAGATTTTCAATGCCATCCCATTAAGGTAAGGTAGAATTTACCATATAAACAACAACTAACTTTATTAAACATGCTTGATATTATTTCTTTAGATATTTCTTCGCAAATCATTTACTCACACATTCA
>ML812567.1:25026-38433 GCA_009831015.1 Picea engelmannii
AAAAGACTATAAAATGAAAAACACACAAACTAGCTATAATGGTGGTAGTTTATCTCTGAAAATAGATGTGTCAGCTACACTCATTCGCAAGAAGCTAATTAGAATGAGGATCCAAAGGAATTTTAAAATAAATCATAAATGAGAAAACCCTAAATATCCAAAACCCTAACCCTGGAAGATGAGACACCAAAAGGTTTGTGGGCCCTAATGGGGGTAGTTGATACGTCAACTTCATGAGGGTGAAAATTTTGCATTTGATCTCCGTTCGAGGAACTTGGCACCCTATAGGAAAGGTCTAGCCAAGGACTACATATTTCAAATGGCCTAATATATCCTAATCTATTGGATTCTACCAATTAAAAAAAAACATCATTTAGGGCCTCGAAACGGCCCCAGAAGTTTGGGACCCGAAAAACTGTAGAAAAATTGTCAAGATGGAAATTGTAATTTGAGCTAATGGAATACGTGGGAAGCCACCGATGTCCATGTAGATAATTAATCCCCCCTTAGGAAGAAATGGTATCCATTGTTTCAATTCCCTCCATCATATGGAGACACTTCCACTGAATCTGACTCCTGGTGAGCCACTTGCCATGATGAAGAAACTACACTGCTTTGATGACCCGATAAAGTTGGATGTTTTGTTGGAGGGTGCCCTTCTTCTTAGTATCCATGATCTGATCAATGATCACATGTTCAATGCAGTCAGGATTAAGTTATGTAAGGGCCAAGTTCTTGGCCCCGTCCAAAGTTTCCATGAGAGGTGGAAAATATGTTCAAATCAGTTCCACATTAAATATTGGATGCAAGTCAAGGAAAGGAGGAATACTTAATTCAAAATAATTTTCACCCACAACCTTGGTGATGGTGTAAGGCCTATATCAGAGTGGGTGTAGCTTCTGATGGGGTCATGTGAGACACTCTTTCTGCAAATGCAACCATACCTTATCTCCCACTTGAAACTTGTGTGGTACCCGATGATTATCATGGAGATGCTTGTACTTGGCATTGACTTTTTGAAAAATATCATGAACTTGTTGTTGGATGTGATGGATTCACTCAAAAAAAATGGTTGCACAATAAAACTCGATCTGAGCATGGGAGGACTCTTACTATGCAGTTGCAATAGGTAGAGATACATCAATGGGGTCCAATGGTTGGAACCCCAAGCACACCTAAAAAGGGATGCGGCCAATAGAGTTGTGGAGGGTTTGTTGTAGCTATGTTGAACATAAGGAATAATTTCATCCCATGTGCGTGGATGTTTGGAATTGTACATCTTTAGGATACGATAAATAATCATGTTGACTACCTATATTTGTCCATCAATTTGTGGGTGGAAGGAAGTTGATTTGGTTAGCTTGGTGTCCATCATCGACCATAGGTTGGACCAAAACGTGCTTAGGAACCTACTGTCTCAATCTAAGATAATGGTTTGTAGGATCCCAAAATGAACCCAAACATGTTCAAATAAGAGCTTGGTAGTGGCCTTAGTTGTGATTCTCTTCTTGCATGGTACCAAAACTTCCATCTTAGAGAATCGATCAACGACCACAAAGATACATTCATTCCCATGCTTGGTTGAAGGCAGACTGAACATGTAATCCATATAGATGGACTCCCAAGCCCTATATGGAGTAGGAAGAGGGGTGTACATCCCATGTTTCTTGATGGTGGGCTTGGAAATGGTGCAGGATCTGATGTACTTGCAAACATCTTGTTGAAGCTTCGGCCAATAAAAATTAGTTTGTAGTAATTCTACTATTTTTTCTACACCAAGATGTCCTTCTTTCCAACTATAATGATTTTCTTAGATCAACTTTGCACACTCGCTTGAAGGAACAAAAAGATGGCTTAGATGGCATAGTAATCCATCATGGAGATGAAATTCTGGAACTGTTTTTCCTATGCTCTATGCCTGATAAGAAGCAGCAAATTCAAATTCATTATTGTACAATTGTGGCCACCAAGACATCCCATGACCACAGGAGTTAAGAAATATGGTTAGTGCCACAATCGAAGGTCGACTAAGGCAATATATGACATGGTTGGTGCTTCCCTTCTTGTATTTGGTGTTCAAGTGGAATTGATGCAGGTACGAGGACCACTTATAATGGAATCCATTATGTAACGTTCCTTCTATCTACATGAATTCTAGAGGCCTGTAATCAGTGTGGATGATCATTTCCTTCCCTAGAATGTAATTCTTCCATTGTCGACATGCCTGCACAATGGAGTGTATCTCTTTTTCGTAGGTGGGGTATCTGCGAACAACATCATATAGTGTTTCATTGTGATAGGATATTGTATTCCCATGTTGAGTGAGGACTACACTGATAGCATAATCTAGAACATTTGTCTTAATCTCAAATGGTTGTTGCAATTTTGGCAGAATAAGGACTGGTACTGAGCAGAGGTGAAATTTCAAATCCTTGAATTATTTCTATTGGGATGAAGCCCACACAAAATTTGTCTTCGTTCCACCTTTGGTCCCCTGGCTTAGGGCCCAAGCGATATGAGAGAACCCTAATAAAAACCGATGGTAGAAGTTGACGAGGCCCAAAAAGTTGTGGAGCTCGCTCATTATCTTCGGGATTAGTTAATTATGGATGACTTGGATCTTGGATGGATCCACATGCACACCCTACTCATCCATGATGTATCCCAAATATTGGATTCTCTGCATGTTGAAGGAACACTTCTCCAAATTTTCATATAACTTGTGTTATCACAAGGAGCGCAAGACTTGTTGGATATGCTTCAAATGTTCCTCCCAAGTTTTGTTGAAGATGAGGATGTCATCCAAATATACAACCACAAAGGAGTTTGTGAATGGTTGCAATATGTCATCCATCATCCACATGAATGTGGCTGGGGAATTATTCAAGCCAAAAGGATGACCAACCACTCAAAGATACCTTATTTAGACTTTAAGGATAACTTCCATACATTAATTTTCTCAATTGGCACCTGGTGGTAGCCCGAATCAAGATCAATCTTACTAAAAATCTTGGCTCCCTTGAGCTGATCAAGAATATCATCAATCCAGGGGATTGGATACCATTTCTTGACTGCGATCTTGTTCAAGGTTCTATAATCAATACAAAGTCTCCATGTCCTGTCCTTCTTCTATACCAGAACAATTGGGCTCCCACAAGGTGAGGATCTTGGTCTAATGTGGCCCTTCAGAATTAACTCTTGGATATGGAATTTAATTTCTTCATTCTCCATAACATAATACTTGTACATAGGGCCACCAGGAAGAGGATCACTAGGTGTCAAATCGATTGAGTGCTTTACCTTACAGTGCACAGGCACCCCAGTAGGTGAGGAAAATATGTCATTGTGTTCTTCTACTATCTTTTCCACTTGTTGTTGTTATGTAAAGAGACCACATGCAAAGTTTTTTGCAGTTGTAGTGACCTTCCATTCACCTTCTGACTGAACCAGAAAGAGGACAAATATCTCGATCTAAGAGACCACCTTTTTGCACTGCTTTGTGGAGATCAAAGAGACCGTAGTAGTTGATACTACCTCTGGTACCATGTAGAGTTGATCTCCCAAAGTAATAACGACACTACAAGGCCTAGATTCATAAACAACATGATGCTTACATATATATGGTTGTCCTAAAAAAACATCACAAACTTCAAGGGGGGAAACATCACACAATACCTCATCTTTGAAGGGTTTGATGTTGTAGTGCAGGCGACATTGTTGGTTGATGCAGATGTTCCATCCATGGCTGAGATAATGGATGGTGTATGTAAGAGGATGCGACATTGTTGTCAATTTCAACCTCTTGATGACCTATGTTGATACTAGGTTCTTCTGGATACCATTGCAAAAAATGAAATGAAGTGGGATTCCCTTCACCCACGTATGTGACTACAAGAGGTACCCCCCTTCTTCAGGCTCATCTGGTTCCTCTGCCTACACTTTTTTGGTAGTGATGGTGACATTGGGTTCTACGTCAATGATCTATTTTCCCTTTTCTGGTTTAGAGTCAAATTCTGAGTCAACATCTGACCCTGAGGCTTTCATCTCAACCAACAATGAATATTTGGAGCAAGATTCATTAGTATTGTTCCAAGGGATTTTATGGAGCTCACACCACTTTCTAGTGTCCTTATTCAACTTCCCATTATCCTTCTTTGTTGGTGGCTTGGACTAGTTTTCATGGGACTTGCCATCCTTGCTTTGTCCTTTTCCCTAGGATTTAGGGCCACCCTTACCATACTCCAGTTGCTGCATATTTGCATACCCAAACTCTCTCTTGTTATTTTTCCTAAATTTCTTCTCTATTTTGATAGCATATTGATAAGCGACTCCCAATGACGAGATATCAAGAAACTCCATTTCGATTTGGATGTACCTATGTAGAGCCACATGGTATTTTAGAACCAGATTCCACTCAGATTCTTTGATAGCCAACTTGGTGCACAAGGTATGGAAAGTATTTGTGAACACTGACACTATTTCCCCCCTCTCTTGACGCAATGCGGTCTATCTCGTGTACCGGTCATCATAGTTTCCAACAGGGTAATATTGTTCCTTGAGGCCATCAACAAAAGCCACCCAAGTGGGTCCTGGCCTAATAATTGCATACTTATCCTCATCATGTTGCTCACAGTAAGTATCCCACCAATATCTGACATGGGGAAGGGTCTTAAGGAGCGCGAAGGTGATTTTTTCACTGTTGGAAAAATTTTGGACAAAGAAATAACCCTCTAGGAGACTTAACCATTTTTCCAAGGAATCAACATCTATGTGGCCTTAAAATAAAGGAATATCAAATTTAACTTGTACCTTAAAGGGTGTCACATCTCTAAAGTGATTTCTCGTTGAAGGTGTCTCTATTGTTTTCGACATCCATCGAAGGATCTGGAAAAAATTATCCATCATCTCATTCCTTTGTCGTGCGAGGGCTTCCTCGAACAATAATTTGATAGGATCTCTTGCTCCCTCATCCCTCTTTTCTTTTGTTGTGGGAGGTTTCTTGGGAGGGAGAGAGAATTTTTCCCCAAGAGAGACAATCTTGAGACCCAACTCTCTATACCCTGACCTTGTCGGGGACATGCACTAAGAACGACAAGGAGAAGACTTCTTTGATACCACTGATCCGAATTATTTTGAGAACAACGTGAAGGAAGAAATATAACAAATATATAGCAAGGAGACACATAGAGGTATTGAAAGGAACACAATAATATGGTAAAACTCATATTCTATTAATGATTGTCTGGAATACAAAAGACTATAAAATGCAAAGCACACAAGCTAACTAGAATGGTGGTAGCTTATCTCTGAAAAGAGATATGTCGACTACGATTATTCACAAAAAGTTGATTAAAATGAGGCTCCAAAGGCCTTTTGAACATAAAGCATAAAATTTAAAACCCTAAACATCTAAAACCCTAACCCTGGAAGATGAAATGCCAAAAGGTTTGTGGGCCCCAATGGGGGTAGTTGATACGTCAACTTACTGAGGGTGAAACTTTTTCTATGATCTCTATTTGAGGTGCTCAGTACCATGTCAAAAAGGTGTATCTGAGGAGTACATATTTCAAATGTCACAATAATCCCAAAAGGGATACATTGGGCCCTGCCAAGTAAAAAAAACTTCATTTAGGACCTCAAAACGATCCCAGAAGTTTGGGACCTGAAAAACTAAAGAAAAAATGCCAAGATGGAAACTATAATTGGAGCCATTGGAATAGGTGGGATACCACTTATGTCCACCTAGATCAATATTATCTTAAGGAAAAAAACAATTTATGGTTGATTGGTTGCAAGGTGATTATGCATGCTTACCTAGCCTTCTGCTTGCTCCTGCATGTGGCTTGTGTGCATGTGTGTGAGTCAATAATAATAATTGGATGCACATATATTGAGGCATCTTGGAATATATTCTATGACTATAAGATAACAGTCCCTCCCTTCCCTTCCCTTCTATAGAAAACTATGTACTAGAAGAATAACTACGGAGGTTAGAGTTCATTTCTTCAAAAAGTTAAAAAAAGGTTGAATGCTTAGCCAATACGTTGTTGAATCTATTATGCAATCCCAAAGTCCTACCTATATGTAATCATGTATGATATTAGAACATCATTAAAGAGAGAAGTACAAATATTGTCTAGTTTCCTATAGTCATCCAACAAAATTCAAGGAAGGATGTTCAATTTATTTCATGGTAAATAATGTGTGCTACTAAGGAAGTAGGAAGGTTGAATGACCAATATGGATCCCAAGAGAAATCATTGTGAGACTTGTTAACAACTTCGCAATCCCTTTGGAAGCACATACACCTTATAATTAAATTTAAAATGATACTTAAGACACCCTATAATTAACTCTTAAATGATTACGTAAACTAATCTATAGAGAAGGAATGAAACAACATTGATATGCACACTAGTGGTAAAGTGTGTTACACAGAAAACAAAGACAATGATAATCTAGAATAATAGTATATAAACTCAAATATAACAATAGCATAAAGACAAATACATATAATGGCCAATATCAATATTTATAGAGTAATAATTTAAACAAGGCCAAATGATACTCTATTCACATTCTAGTCCAACGATAATTATTCCCCTGCACTTATTGTTTTTGTTGCACATAGCACAATCTGATTTCCTTCGTATTCATCAAACAAGAAATTGTGATTTTTATTTGTGGTACCTAGTTGTGAACTATTTATAAACCCCACAAAATTTCTTGAAGTTGTTAGCCTTCCATCAATATAGATAGATGCTCCTTTGTTTTGATTATTTTCTTTTCTACTATTACAATTTGTTGAAATTGCATATATCCACATGTTTGTCACATATTGTGTCAAGATCATTCAATATCCATATTTATAAAATGGGCCAACACATTCCATCAACCCAACTTCACATTTATAAGGATAATTTACATTACTCATGTAAAATGGTTGCAACCCATGTATTAAGGACAGAGTAATGCAATAAATGTGCCTATTAAGTAAAAAATTGATGTCAAACTCAGGACGTGGGTTGGAATTCCAATTATTGACAAGATGCTTGAACTACATTGGAAGGTATCTATATCACCTATGCTCTCATCGTAATACTATAATTGTCCTCCTTGAGCACAAAAATAGTCCATATGTCTTCAAAACAATTCCCTAATAATATCTCCTCTAATTGAACTCACCCTCAATCCTCCTTCCCCTCTCCCATTAGAAATATCATCACTATCAAAAGAAAGATCTAAAATATCTATATTTAGTTCTACTTGCATCACATTAATGTATGTATAGACATAATATTATATCAATTTTGAAATTGTAAGAAAAAATAAACAAGGCCATAATTACATCCATGGGAGGTTGATATAAGAAACAAAACCACTGGCTTGAAATAATCAAAGCATGAGAACCCCACCTTTTGTTCACTGCAATGCAAGCATCATGATCAATATTGTACATGGATATTGCATTTGAAATGATCTAATTATCACACTTCAACATATCTTTGGAAGACTTGGATCTATAGGAGGAGGGCATCTTGGCCTACTTTTGGTCAATGACATGTTATTAGTTAAATTTGAAAGACAATATTCCATCCATGTGAATAAAATATAAGAAACAATTAACCCAAAGGATTGTAATTAACACAGAGAATGAGAATCTATGTTTGAATATTACATCCACTAGGTTTATGTTTAATAATTCCTTAATGTTTATCATTGTATTTCATGCACATTGTGTTGCAGTACTAAAGACCTCAACAATTTTTCTAATAAATAAGTAATATATCCAATGGGTTTAATAGGAATTCCATCCATAAATGTTGGGAAACATTCCTTGATCCTAGAGAACTATTTCTAAGGATGTGTGTGTATTCCAAGGAAAACATAATGGGGAAACCCTCAAACATTTCCCCTCATTTTGTAGATGGTACCTAGTGTAAGACTATTTTCATTGATTAAGTTCGTTTACCTAGTAGGGACATAGAGTGAGGCATGTAACAAAGGTGAAAATCCAAAGGGGTCGACCTTAATACCTCTTGCATGAAGCTCAAATGACTCAACCAATCAAGCTATCTCATTAGGCTTAAAATGTTTGGAAACATCTCATCCCACCCTCAAGAGCTTAAGCAAGAGTGAGATTGTGAGAACCTTTCTAGCCTCAATCAAATGACGAGGGGAAAACATGTCACAAGTAGGATTTCAACCTGGTTGGGGAGGTTATCAAATTCTCCTCTTAACCACCCAAGCTAAACCCAACTGATAATATATATATATATATATATATATATATATATATATATATGACACTTAGATGTTCGTCGTCATTTCCAATGAAGCCTACGACCTCTCACTAGAGCCGACCTCATATATGATCTCAAAAACTAATGCAAATCATATCTCCCATTGTGTCAACTCTCTTCTCCTCATGAACACCAATTCGAATTATGACAATCACCTCCAATTTACCATCCTCTAGAGCACCTTTGGTCTCCTCAAAATATCCCATGTTTCCCTTGCAAATCCCTCCTCTATTTGAATGGGGTTCTAGGATCTCTAGGAACTAGTTCACTCTCCTCCTCGAACACAGTGGCCCCTGGGATCTAATTCAAGGAGTAGTAATTAAAGGGAACCCATGAGAGGGAAACTCTTAGAACCCTAGAATCCTCATGGTAAATGAAGCCCCGACCCCATCCATGGTCATCACAGTAGACATAATGGAACACTATGAATTCTACAAAGAAAATGGGCTTGTATGCAAGTTCAATGGACTTTGGCCAACATTGGAACACCTTCAACAATGGATCTCTAGTACCTAGAAACCATAAATAAAAGAGGAATCCTACACCTACTAGTGCACAAAAGGTTTCTTCAGAGTGGAATTTGACCTCATTAAAGACATTGATTGGATACTAAAATTTGGACCTTGGTTTTGGGGTAAATATAGACGATGCATGAATCCCTATACTCCAACCATTGAACCAACAATAAAATCCCTCTCCTTTGATACAATCTAGGTAAGAGTGTTGAATTTACCATTGCACATATGGGGTCATGATTCACTTAACAATATTGGAAATGCATTGGGAAAATTCCATTTCAAGAGTGTTGATATAGATAAAAGGTGCATCACTACCTATGTTCATATATGTGTAAACATGGACTTTGGAAAATACTTCCTAGAAAAAATTAAACATGTGGAAAATGACTACATGTAGACTCAACTACTAGACTTTGAGTAGGTTGCTTTTCATTTTCAAACATGCTAAAAAATATGCCACATTGCAACCAAGGAAAATTTTAATGCTCTGTATTTATCTTAAAGTGTAGAAACATTGGTGAATCTTATTAATTCTTAAAATTCCAACCATAAATGTTTGGTATTATTTTTGTAAAAATATTCAAATTTCTAAGGATTATATATAGTTTCTAGAAAATTTTGGTGACTTTTGGAGTAAAATACTTTTATCTTATAGAATTTGGGTGAAACATTTTAGAAAAAAGGAAACTCGTGAATCTTTTTTTGGAAAAAAAAAACATTGAAAATTAGCCCCTAATTTTTTTATTGATTGTAACTTATTTCCACAAGGCCCTAAAGGCAGGAAGAGCTATAAAATCACATCAAAAACCCACTTGGTGGAAGGAGTAATGGAGGGCCATCAATTTATTAATAAGGATCCCCCAAAGGTTACCATGTTCATTGCACCTAATTTTATCTTATAGACACCTTCATCTCTAGGAAAGGTGCATGTCCAAGAAGGAGGGAGTCCTACACTACCACCACCACCTAAGGATATTCCAAGTTAATCACCTCAATCATTCCAAATTCCTAAAATTTATCTTATCAATAGTACAAAATTATATCCTTCCTTGAACACCCCCCAAACGTGGGTGACTTAGGTGAACTAGGTGGAGGAAGAGGAAGCAACTATGGATATCTTGGAACCTCTCCTAGAAAATGAAGCAGATAGAGTGCAATAATGGGAAGAGGTAGATCAATAAGAACATGTCATGACACTCAAATACCAATGGGAGGAATGGACAATAGTCATCAAGAAGAAAAAATGCAATTTTCCCCACCATATGACATCCTGCATAACACAAAATCAACGCTAGAATCTCTTTTAGATATGTATCACTTCAAGTGTATTCAACTATGCTCTCGATTTAGTTGTTTGTAATCATGTAAACTAAGTTTTGAAAGGCACTCTAGAAAAAAACAAAAGTTAGTGCTTGGGAATCCCCCAACTTGGTTGTGTTGAGAGATTACCCCAAAAATATTTCTACATATTTTGTTTTGTAAATCCATGATGTACGATGTGACCACAACGTTTTTAATAAAAAAATTTGAACCATTGTGTGTCTGCATGTGCACACGCGTACACGTGCGCACGCCCGCGCGTGCGTGCGTGCATGTGTTTCAAAGGAAAACCTTGTGGAGAAACCTAAGGGATGATTTACCACATTCGTGGATGGTACCCCAGTAAACTCGTCAATGTAGACTAGTGAGCCTCAACCAGGGTTATTTTAACTTAGAACCTACCAAGATGGAACTTGCCAAATGATCAACATAATTAGTGACAATTGGTTGAGCTAACCCCTTCGGATTATTTTTCCAAGGAAATCCTTGTAGGATACCCTGGTCTTCCAACACAGTTACCAACTTAACGAGAACTCTTTAGAGTTCTCATTTTTTCATAGTGGCTATTTTTACCCCTAAATCAAAAAGTGGCGCAACCGGTAGCACCCTTTTTTTACGATGGTTGAAATTCAAACCCGTCACGTTGACAACTAGTCTCATTGTGATGTCATTATGGACAAAGAATTTAAAATATGCCCTCGAATTGAAACTATGCCCTCGACAACTAGTACCATTATCGATAAAAACAAGTAAAAATCGACTCCTAAATCATTGCTTGGATTTTTATTTTTTACTTTTTAAAATTTCCATTAAAAAAATAAATAAATTGGACAAAAAAAACTTCGCAAGTTAAAAAAAAAAAAACACCCATTTTAAAAACAAAAAATTTAAACCGAATTTATTTATGGCAAAAAAACTTTAAAAAGGTTAAAAAAACATGAGGGGGGTACGGTATGTATACCTCCGTAGACTTTATCAATGAAATTATTGGGCGTAGGGGGTCTCATACACTAATTTGATGTTTGGCTTGGTCGTGACCTTAAAAATAGATTATGAATATTATTATTATATATAAACTAAACTCAAAAACCTAAAACATAAGAAATTAAAAAAAAATGACAAAAAAAATAAAAAATTATATTTAAAAACTCAAAAAAATTTGAAATATTATTTATATATATATATGATGATGATGATGATGATGATGATGATGATGATGATGATGATGATGATGATGATTAACGTCAACTAAGATCGAATTGGTCTACCACACCTTAAGAGGGTTTTCCTCTAACTCTTTATCACACCACATTTTCTCCTTAAATTTTGATTTGACGTTTTTTTCAATAGTATCTTTATTCTGCAAANAAAAAAAAAATGACAAAAAAAAAAAAAAATTATATTTAAAAACTCAAAAAAAATTGAAATATTATTTATATATATATATATGATGATGATGATGATGATGATGATGATGATGATGATGATGATGATGATGATGATGATGATGATGATGAACGTCAACTAAGATCGAATTGGTCTACCAGACCTTAAGAGGGTTTTCCTCTAACTCTTTATCACACCACATTTTCTCCTTAAATTTTGATTTGACGTTTTTTTCAATAGTATCTTTATTCTGCAAAATGGTGTATTCCATGATTCCCCAATAGTTTAGCCAAGACCGGTCATATTTATGCCATCCTCACTATATATATATTAAATTTAATATTTCAAAAAAAAAATTATTTTTTTAAATATAAATTTTTATTTTTTGTTTGTAATTTAAAGTTGTTTTTATTTATTTATTTATTTAATGTAATGGGCAGGAGGGCTATGGGGGCATCTCCCCAGCTCCCCCCCCAAGTTTAATATTTCAAAAATATTTTAAGTTTTTAAGTATAATTTTGAGTTTTTTTGATTTTTTTTTTGTAATTTCCTTTTAAATTTTATATATGATGGGCAGGATGGCTACGGGGGAATCTCCCCAGTCCCCCTTCCCTATGGGTCAATTCGTGGTCCCATGGGACCAAGGTCTAGCCTACAGGGGGTTGGGGCGATGTTCATGGGACAACGGCTTGGCCCGCGAGGGGCTGGGGCAATGCCCTGCATTGCCTCCATGACCCTCCTACCCGTTATATATATATATATATATATATATATATATATATATATATATATATATATTATAAAATTTTATATTTCATTTTTTTATTAAGTTTTTAATTACAAAGTTTTAGTTTAGAGATTTTTAATGTTTTTTTATTTTAAATCTTTTTTAAAAATATTTTTTTGAATTTATTTATTTTTGTTTTGTTTTTTGAATTGTTTTTTGAATTTTTTTGGTTTCTTTTAGATTTTAAGGGGTTTATTATTATTATTATTTTAAATGTGTTTTTTTCTTCATTTAAAAAAATTTGCAAAGATTTTCTCCTTTCTCTTTATTTATTTTTTAATGTAAATTAAAAAAAAAAAGTAAATAAATTTTCAAGTGATCATTTAGGATCCAATTTTGGGTTTTTTATTTGCATAGGGTTCTATTATTAATGCCACAATTTCAATTAGGTCACAATTAGCTATGATTTTAACGTTTAGAAAAAAATTTATTTTAGGTAGCATCACTTTTTTATTTAGGTGTTGATTTTAAGGTTTTTCTAAGCAACTATTGATTTTTTAAGGCCATGCTTGAAAAATGTTGTAATTGTGACCCAGTTAGAAAAAGTGGTGCTATCAGTAGCACCAATTTTTTATTTGGGGGTTGATTTTCACGTTTTTATGCAAAAATATAGGTTTTAAGGGCTAGAGTTCTCATTTTGAGGTCACAGTTCTTGTTAAGTCTGTAACTTTGTTTTCCTCGAAATATCCATATGGAGGGTCACTCAAATTCTAGCCACTATTATGGCTAGCAATTAAGTGAACCTAATGGTTCACTTCATGAAATCATTGGTCATAAAGAGAAAACCCCATAATATCCATTAAATAAATATTAATAATTTATTATTTTGAATATAATTATATGAAGTTGATGATATGAAATACAATGGGCATGTATAAAAATACATGTATGAGTGATAAGTCATTTCCTTTGGAAAATGCATGACTTATCTTTATTACAATATAGTAAATATACAATGTTGACATATGACTATAATAAATGTTTATATGGTATTACATTAGTGGTAATATACCCTAGGTATATTACAAGTCCTATCCTTTAAAATTCTTTTGTCCTCAAAGCATGTGGTAGAGAGGATTGCTTCCGATAGAAT
>ML812567.1:59132-71011 GCA_009831015.1 Picea engelmannii
AGCTACAAGAGGGATCATAGTTTCAGACTTGATGAGGAATCCCTAAAACTTGTGCTTCTCATAGGAGTGAGAGAAGAGTTAATGTAGAATTTGAACCTCCTAGCCAATGGAGACATCTTTTAGTTGGAATATGACAACATAAATCAAGTTTTCAAAAACTACTCCACATATGCAAGTAAAAAGAATAAGGGTGGCGAAAACTCTACCCCGCAATCTTCAAAACATGTAGCTAAAAATCTCACCAAAAATGAAATAGGGAGTTTATTAGAAGATATGAAAAATGATATTTTACATTCATTAGATATGCAACTGGACACCATGTGGTTCAAGAGGAGGTTGATAGAGTCTTGTTTTTTTTCCCTAAACGAAGAGAGAAACATACCAAGAATTAATGTCCAATCAATATAGTGGAAATATATGGCATTTATGAAGAAGATCATCAAGCAAGCAAATGTCCTTCATTACCTGGGTTGAAATAAATTTACCAAGGAACATAATATAGCATGGAGCAACTATGCTTCATTAATTAAAGGAGGAAAGGAGCACCAAGGCCATTCCAACAAGGTATTTCTTACAACCATCCTCAATATTTCAATCCTTGTTATGTAAATAAAATGTATAAAATCTTGTTGAGAATATCATGAACTTATACAAAACGAGGAATAAAAAATCAGTGAGATACCATCCTCGAGAAAATGGTTAGGTATAAGTTACAAATATAGAGTTGGAGAACATCCTAAGAAATATAGTCAAGAAAAGTAGAATAGATTGGAAAAATAGATTTATAGAAGTTTTGCGAGCATAGAATATTACATGGAAAACTAATATAGGGTTCACACCCTACAAATTAGTTAATGGAAAGAAGGTCATGCTCCCAATATATTTTGAGACTCAAACACCAATAACATCCCTGCAACTAGGATTGGATATCTTAGAGACAACAGAAAAGATTACAACAACTCAATCCCCTGGATGAGTACAAACAAGAGGCCTTGTTCCACATTGAAATGGTACAATAAAAAAGAATAAGGAGGCATGACTAAAACATCAAGTCAAAAGTATTTAAGGAAGGATATTGGGCCCTGTTATATGACTCAAGATTCAAGGATTTCAACAACAAACTAAGAACAATATGGCTAGGACCCTACCAAATTGAAACATGTTATGAAAATGGATCAATAAAAATCAAAACAATTGATGAAGAAAAAGTTCCCTTATTGGTTACTAGATATACACTGAAACTCTACAAGAAACAACTATCAAAGGAAGAGTTTGTAGCCAACATTCAAGGACAACATATTTGTTTGATTGAGAAAAAAAATGAAAAATTATCATAGGGTTCACACCCTATGAATTAGTTTATGGAAAGAAGTTCATGATCCCAATGGAGTTGGAGACTTAAACACTAACAACATCCCTACAACTAGGATTGGATCTCATAGAGACACAACAAAAAATATTACAACTCAATCCCCCAAATGAGTACAAACAAGAGGCCTTGTTCTACATTGAAATGGTACAACAACAAATAATAAGGTGGAATGACAAGTACATCAAGTTAAAATTATTCAAGGAAGGATATTGGGCCCTTATATATGACTCAAGATTCAAGGATTTCAAGGGTAAACTAAGAACAAGATGGTCAGGTCCCTACCAAATTGACGCATGTTATGATAATGGATAAATAAAAATTAGAACAATTGATCAAGAACAAGTGCCTTTATTGGTTATTGGATATAGACTAAAAATCTATGAGAAACAATTGTCAAAGGAAGAGTTTGTATCCAACATTCAAGAAAAACATATTTGTTTAATTAAAAGAAGCAATTCTCCCAAAACAAATTGATCGTATCCAAAAAGGAAAGAAGAAAAAGCGAAAAAAAAAAGAATAAAAATTCCCATGATGAAAACCTCTTCAAGGCATATATGATAGCATCGGTTTCAAAACCTCCTTTGAGGCAACCCTAGGTTTGTATAATAAAGAAAAATAACAAGGATTTCCCATGGTGAAAACCTTTCCAAGGCACCATGAGAACATAGTACTGTTGAAGACAAAAAATGGTAGCTATGCTCTTAAGAAAAATCAAGAAAAAATAAAAACATGAAAAAAAATCCACACCACCCTTATGATTTTCATGTAGGATCAAATTTAACTCTAGCAAGCCAAAGGAAACCAATGCAAGGTCCACCACTATTTTCTAGAAGGAATAAATCACAAATCAAGTAGAAAAAAAAACCCTATAAAGAGGTATGGTATTCCATCATTTCTCAATTGTTCAAGTTCTCTCTTCCATAAGTATTCAAAATATATCTTCTCCATTAAAAACTAGGTAGTCATTGGAGGAATTCATAGCATAAGTTGAGAGAGGATCCAAAAATCCTACAGAATAGAGAATTCTCAGTCATAGAGTAGAGAATAGAAGTTCCACTCTTGGATCTCATAGTCATGGTATTCACATTTGCTCATGTTTTTCAAAGTATGTAGGGTACACACAAACATCAAGAGCTTGTGACCTACCATGGTCACTCACTCCACTTACAAAATAAAAAATAATCAACTCAAGGAGACCTTTATTCTCGAGCCTCATTATAACATGCCCATATTATTCATATACATTTTTTCAAGAAGACCTAGATATTGATGCAAGAAGCATATAATCATCATGAAAAAAAGAAAAGCTTAAAAAAAAGAGCCTCTAGAACTTCAAAAGGCAGAGTATGATATCAGTTCATAAACCATATCTCAAGGTATTCTCAAAGTCCTCATTTGATATATCATAAGATTTACATTATATCTTGCAACGTGGAAAATAAAATATTAGGATAACAATCCCCCATACCATGCAGGGAGGCTTCACCTTGTTGACCAATATCTTATCACGTTCATTCATAAAGGGGATTTTTAAATTGTGAAAAATAAAGTCAATATATTGTAGGTATTGGGGGGGGATGTGGGATCTTAGGGGGTTTATAAGTATTGGCGGGTATTAAAAGGGGTATCTAGTAAAAATAAGGGTTTATTTTATTGGAAATATGTATTGGGAGGGGGGTTCAACAAAAGGATTTTGGAAGGTATTTATCAATATCTAGTTAAGTTAGGGGTATTCTTTAACATCCCATGAACAAAGGCATTATGTCACACGTTCATTGTTGATTTTTGTAGCTTCGCGTAGGTATTATCACATGGCCCTAGGTGTTAGGAATGTAGGAATCATTGTGGGCACCACATCACACTTTCGGTTTGGTAAAAACACCCTTGGAATGAAGCTGGGGATTCATGATTTTGGTGATGGGATTTGTGGGATTTGTGGGATTGTGTAGGGGATTTACACCCACATAGAAATCCTAATTTGATGTTTACTTATGGAGGGAATTGTATGGTGACCCCTAAGGATTGTATATAAAGGAGAGAGGTCATTGTGACATTTCATATTGTGTAGAGTGTGTGGAGACATGATCGAGCTAGCATAAGTGAGTCTGCACTTGTGTTAGGAGGCTCAGTGTTTTCATCCAAGGGAAATTATGCATGATGGAAAATATGGCATGGGGTTGAGGAATTTCTATTTTATATTCTTGGTAGGGAAAATCACACCACAGGTGTGGGAGAGAGAAGCAGTCATATAAGGAAGAAAGCGTACAAGTGGAGTGAATCATATGAAGAGTCTGTACAAGTTTTTGTGCATGTACGTAAGTTTCAGTGGGAACAGTCGTGTACGTACATGGGTTTTAGTGGGAAAAGTCGTGTACGTACACGATTTGCAGTGGGAATAGTCACGTACATTCGTACATAGTTTCATGGAAAGGTGAAGGTCCATACAAGGCTGGTAGGTGACATTAGAAGGTCGTACAAGATGTCTGCAACATATTTGTGGGCAAAATATATTTCCAGGATATTTTTTGAGGTTTGATTTTCTGATTTGTATGGTTATTGGAGGATAAGGTTGTCCTTATATTTTGGTGATATTTGTATTGGTTGAGAGGACAAGGTTGTCCTCATATTTGGTGATATTGTACTGGTTGGGAGGGCTAGTTTTTTCCCTCCAAATTTCTTAAGTTAACAAGGTTACATAACTGAAATTTGTGTCTCATATGTGTTGATGATTCATATCTGATCTTTTGTGTTTTCTTTGCATGTAATTTTAGTCAGTCATTTTCAGTGTGAAATTGTTCAGTGATAACAAATAGGGTTTTACTATTAGATCACTAGGAAGCAATTTTTAGATCTGACAATTAGTCACATAGAGTTGCATGTGAAAATTGACATGGTATCAGAGCTTGGGATTTGAAGAGAAGGGGATCATATTTGAGACACATAGATTCTACAAGTGGTTGCATATTTCTTGTTCTTGTTTCGGGTAGGTCACAAGTGATAGCTCTAAGAGGGAGCTGTAGCAGTGTTGAGGAGTTATCTTTGAGAGGGAGATACAATGACTGTTGTAGGTAGCAATAGGTTAGATGGTCTCTGGGTTGAGACATGGAGTAGATCATTCAGACAAGGAGTTGTGGACTATTGCAGCATGGTGGTGTGGCATGATGGGAGTTTTGGTGAATTGGAGAAGAGAAAAGATCATAGTAGTATGTTGTGTGGAAGATTTCCGACTTCGAGGATGGAATTTCAATGATTTTTCATACTGATTTGTGATGTGTTTAGATCGATTTCTTTGGCACGGATGAGATAGCTTCGTGTGGATGGGATTTTGATATGGTAGAGTCTTCATCGGATCAGAGAGTTGTACATTTTTGTTGCATGCCGATGTATGAGGTATTTGACTCAGGAAGATGAGGACACTTGCATAAATGAGTTGCAGAGTTCTAGAGTGGACTAGACTAATTTTTCAACCATAGCTTGGGATTGTTTTATATGAGGAGACAAGATTAGTTGTAGTGTGTGTATAAATAGAGAGTTTTTTGGTGACTTGGATGATGGACTTGGGAAGAATTTCACTGGATGGATGTGACTTTGGGAAGCAGGATGCTTTCCTTGGAGGATTTCATTGTTATTATGCAGTGGGAGCCATCGACACATGACAGGGGCACAAGAATTGTTCTTGATTTTCACATTGTCTGACTCGGGTATGTACAAGAAGGTTGGTATGAGGAATAGGTAGGTAGTACAGGGATCTGGAGAAGTGGTATTCTAAATGGATTCAGGGGATGTGTTGCAGGTGGAAAATTTGTTATGGGTGCTAGAGTGTTCTCTCAACCTTAGCGATTGAGGAGTATGGCTATGCAGTGTT
This sequence comes from Picea engelmannii, assembly GCA_009831015.1. Taxonomy (NCBI): domain Eukaryota; kingdom Viridiplantae; phylum Streptophyta; class Pinopsida; order Pinales; family Pinaceae; genus Picea; species Picea engelmannii. Next base: position 64,370 of record ML812567.1, read on the forward strand.
ATTCCAGGATGGACAGGTGTTATTAGATGCTAATTTTATGAATGAGAGGTCTTCCTAGGTCTTATGAACCTTTTGTGAAGGGAATTTGTGCACAAGATATGTTTCCAGGGTTTGATAGGATATGGAATGATTGTATCGAGGAGGAGACTTGATTGGTGTCCAGGGAGAATATGGATGGTGTGGTGAAGAATAACAATGATGAGAACCAAGCCCTTGCATCCCCGAAGGGAAAAAGAGGTTCTCTAGGAAGAAGAGATTCTCCTGGGAGAAGGGCTTCTACCAAGATAAAAACATCTCCAGAGATGAGATGGAGGAAGGAACTTATTAAGATCATATGTTTTGATTGTCATGACTTTGGGAGCTATGCTTCATATTGTCCACAATGAAGGGGAAGGGGAAGAAGGAAGCAAGCATCAGAATCAGAGTTTGATGAGGTTACATACAGGTTCCATAGGGAGATCTTGTTGGTATCTACCCCTTCAGGTATAGTCTCTAGTAGCAGGACCTGGTTGGTGGCCAGCAAAGAATATTTCCATATGAAAGGTACATGAGAGTTATTTAACACTTTCGAAGAGACTAACTTAGACTTGTGTTTGGAGCTTGGAATGGGAGACAAGAATGCAATGCGAGGACCTGGTACTGTATCATTCTGATTGGATTCAGGATAGGTGTTGAGAGTACCAAATGTGTTATGTGTGCCAAAACTCAATAGGAGTGTTCTCTCAGTCTCGAAGATTGAGAGAAAGGGATACCACATATTTTTTCAAGAGTGATAGGTTTTGTTTGTGCCCATACAATCTAGCTTCATATCAACGATGGTTCTTGGAGTTAGGGAGGGAAATATATATAGGTTGATGGTCCGGCCTATGTGTGTTGTGACTAGCAAGAATAGAGTGATAGATGAGGAGGAGGAGTAGGTAGCTCCACAAGTGGTGAGGTAGGTGGCCCCACCAGTAACATAGATTCAGAGAGGGAGCATGTAGCTCCACTAGTGATGAGGCAGCTAGCTGCATCAATAATGTTGGCTTAGAGGGAGCCATAGTTTAGAGGGAGTCAACCCTTAGGATCCAATTAGGAGAAGTGACCTCCCAGGATTGTACAGAGGACAATGGGTAGGGACTAGGTAGATCTGGAGGTTTTGTAGACTCAGAGGGAGTTTGACTTCATAGGGATTCTGACTTTAGAGGGAGCCAAGAGACTCAGAGGGAGATTTAATCACTTAGTTGGAGCCAACCTTTAGGTCCAGGTGGGAGAGAGGCTTCTTCCAAAACTGTTAGGTAGGTGTCATGGTTTGAGGAGGCCATACAAGAGGTTCAAAGGTAGGAGGATTCTAGGAGAAGGGTGTATTTCATGATGGGATCATGCCGAACAATAGGATTTTATTCAGTAATCGAGGATGTATCCAATCAAGAGGACTGGAGAGAAGGATTTGATTCGATGACAGAGGGAGTAGCCAATCTGGTGGATTAGAGAGAAATTGTGATAGAGGATCCAGTACAGGAGATAGAATTACTTCCAAGTGATTGTGGAATTTTGTGAGAATACTTCCCTCGCTAAGAGGGAGTGTTGAGTTTTGTAGATATGGGTGGGTATTCTCACATGGACCTAGGTGTTGGGCATGTGGAAATTGTCGTGAGCACCACATCACACTTTCGGTTTGGTTAAAATGCCCTTGGAATGAAGTTGGGGATTCATGGGTTTGGTGGTGGGATTTATGGGCTTGTGTAGGGGATTCACACCCATAGAGAAAGACTAATTTTATGTTGACTTTTGGAGGGGTTCTATGGTGGCCCCTAAGGATTGTATATAAAGGAGATAGGTCATTGTGACAATTCATATTGTGTAGAGCATGTGGAGACATGATGGAGCTAGAATAAGTGTTAAGTCCTAATTCATGGCACATTACCCCTTAATTGGGGCATATTAAATTAATATTTTTATTTTATTTATTTCGGATTAGGTCCATTAGTTGTAATTGTACCTCCTAGTCTCCTATATATACTAAGTAGACCTTTCCATTTGGAATCATCTTGTAAGTGTAAATTCATATAATGTATAAGGAGGTTTCCCCCTAGAATAGGATTATTATCTAAATTTCTATCTTTTTCAAGGCATTGAGTACTTATTCTGAGTTTTTTATGCTATTTTGATATTTGGTACTTAACATTTGGTATCAGAGCTAGACAATTTGCAAGATTGATTTCTTCAAAACAGGTCTTCTTGGAATTCTCGCTACAACTTTGTTTTTGGAAAGTTTAAAGATCTAAAATTTCTATGGTGTAGGGGAACCATATAGATATAATTGGGGTCCAAATTTCAGATCTTGTTTCGTTACATTTTTGGAGATACATTATGTTCAAGTTAGGGTTTTTGACTAGTTCTAAAACTAGTCTGAAACAAGTCTTCTTGGAATTTTCTCTCCCAATTGTTTTTGGCTTGGTTTCAGGTTCTAAAATTTTTACAATACAAAGGAGGAACAATGAAGTATATTTTGTACAAATTTCATCCCTTGATTCATTGCATTTTGAAAGGTATTCCCTGAGGAAATTAGGGCTTTTAGTTGGTCCATATTTCAATCTAAAACATGTGTTCTTGGGAAAACTATCATATATGCAGCTATCGACCTACAAATTGAGTGATACATATTCCATTGGTTAGGTTATGGACCAAAGTTTTACTGGTACTAATTTCAAGTTCTGAAGTGAAGACAATGACACGTGGAAGTCTGTACAAGTCCACTCTCTCGAAAGAGAAAAAATCATCACATCTTGGGAAAGTTATCATAAAATTCTATTGGAGAATCCAATATTGGTCTAACCTGTGGGGTTGGAAAGAAGAAACATCAGGCTACCTCAGGTAGAAATTTTAGACTCACAAGGGCCAAAATTGCATAGCTACAGTATAAGAAAGGTCAGCTAGCAGAACAATCTCCAAATCAGGGTTTTAAAAGGTGCATTTTTTTTTGGAAATTTGCATATATTTTGACTAGAAGATCCAATTGGGGTGATTAAAAAAGCGGAATAAATTGGGATAAAAGGAGTATCACATACATTTGGGAGAATATTACATTTTTTTAGGTACAAACGTATTCCGGTGTCTTTAAATGTAGGATGTGTCGTTACTTGTCAGCGCTACAACCTGGGGACTCTGTGGTTCTTCCACGTACCTAGAGTATATCGGAAGGTCCCTTTCGAATGGTTGTGCATTAGATAGCACTACTACGAATTTGAGCTCCCATGTACCTGGTGTATATTGGGAGACCCCCTATAATCCTGAGACCAACCGAGTAAACCATTTTTGTATCTTATTGCTATAGTACACCGATAATAACACTCGGGGAGATCACTCTCTAGTACCTGGGTAGTCAAATAGTACGACTAAGGTCATGGAAAATACTCCTTTGTTAGTGCCCTGAGATATTGGCTGAGTAATATTGTTGGACCCCACACGTATATCAGAGAGATATATCACCTAACATTCCCTTGTCTATGAGGACCTCTACCTAATACAATTAGGAATTCCTACCTTGCAGTGATGCTTGGCCAACATGCCACAAAAAAAGGAAACGTCTACACCAAATAATCCCTCATACAGTCCTACTTGGACTCTTGATGAAGGTGAAGAAATGCACAAGGACATAGATGATTTACAAAAGAGGGCAATAACAAAAGATGAACTACAAAGGATTATGGATTCAACTAAATCTAAGCTTCAAGTGATGAGGGATACTAATATGGATAGATTAAAAGAGGAGATCATGGAAGGGTTGGAAAAGTTGCTAATAGAGAGGCCACCTGAAAGTGACAATGTATCCCATGAAATTCATGATGAGGACTCAAGGAAGATGAATCAATATTTGAGAAACTCCAGCTTTGGGTTGAAGACCAACCACTTTCATAAGATTGATATGAGAAAATTTGATGGAAAGGATCCAATCACATGGATACTCTAGTTGGAGCAGTTCTTTGATCTACATGATGTGCCTCAAACACAAAAGGTATGAATTGCATCCATATATCTAGAACCTAATAAGTTTGTGTGGTATCGATGGCTTTGTTCTCACAAATCACTTGTCACTTGAAAAATTTTCACGGAAGAAATGATAGCACACTATGAGGATACAAGGAGCAATACCTTCTTCAGCCAATTGATAAATCTCAAGCAAAAGGGTTCAGTTGTGGAGCACATTGAGAACTTCCAAATATTGAATATAAAGATAACATATATTCCAAATGAGAACCTGATTGATGTCTTCATAGTAGCTTTAAAGGATAAAATTTAACACAAGGTTCTCCTTTGGGAACCCAAATCATTGGAGAATGCGTTCAGGGTAGCAAGAAATGTTTAAAGAAAAAATATGGCTATGGATACTAGAAGGACCACCCCTAACATCTACTGAGAGAATAATGTTCCTTATTCTAAACCACCTCAATCTACAAGGTTAACACCTCAACAATTGGAGGAAAGAAAATAAAAAGGTTTAATCTTTAATTTTGACAACAAGTACATGAAGGGACATAAGTGTCGTGAGAAGAAATTATTCTACATAGGTTGTGAAGAGGAAGGATAACAAGATCAAGAACAAGAACCATCTCAAGATGAATATGTGGAAGAGATGACTCCCACCATATCATGTCATGGATTGGTTGGAATTAACACTCCTCAAACCCTCAAGATCGAAGCATATATCAAAAACAAAAAGGTAATGGTGCTAATTGATTATGGTATTACTCATAATTTCACTCACTACAAATTATCCAAATCTCTCAATTGCTTTATATATCCAGCACCAGAGTTTCAAGTAATGATTGAAAATGGAGGAACTAACAATTTCTCAGGAAAATTCCATAAGATCAATATTACTATGGTGGAATATGTAATGAATAGTCCAATCATTGCTATACCCATGGGTGGTGTTGATGTCGTGATAGGGGTCCAATGGTTACAATCATTGGGAACCGTGGCTTTTAATTTTCAATAACTTTTCATGAAATTTCCATTGGAAGGAAAGGAATTTGAGTTAAAGGGTATCACAGGGAAACCTAGTAACCATGGGTGGTAAGATCTAATGGAATGACAAAAGTATCATGGGTGGTAAGCTCTAATGGCATGACAAAATTATTTAAAAAGGGGCATCAGGGTGTAATTGTACAACTATGCTCACTAGATGTTCAAACATCTAAGACATCTATTCCCTAGATCTCCAAGGGATCATTGATAATCATTCCAAAGTATTTTAAGATATTCCTATAGCTCTTCCACCCACTTTTGACCATGATAACACTATTCACTTAATTCCTGGGAGTTATCCTCCTAACATTAGGCCTTACAGATACCCTTATGCCTAGAAGAGTGAAATTGAGTGTATGGTTGAAGAAATGTTAGAGGCTGGCATTATTAGACCTAGCCAAAGTTCTTACTCTGCACTAGTGGTAATGGTACTCAAGAAAGAGGACTCATGGCGTATGTGTTTAGATTATAGAGAGTTTAACAATATCACCATTAAATATAAGTTTCCCATTCACGTCATTGATGAATTGTTAGATCAAATACATGGAGCAATATACTTCACAAAGTTGGATCTTTGTTCAGGGTATCATCATATTAGAATGAAGGAAGAAGATATGCCAAAAACAACATTCATAAATCATGAAGGACACTATGAATTTTTGGTCATGCCTTTTGGCCTTACGAATGCACCTTCCACATTCCAAGGGTTGATGGATTCCATTTTCAATCCCTTGCTTCAAAAATTTGTGTTATTATTTTTTGATGATATACTAATCTATAGAAAGTCTTGGGAAGATCATGTTCGACATGTTGACAAGGTGCTACAACCACTAAAGGAGAAACAACTATATTCCAAAATGTCCAAATGTTTCTTTGGGGTGAAGGAGGTAGAGTATTTGGGTCATATTGTATCTCATGAATATGTTGAGGCATTTCTATGTGTTATCTATATCATCCAATCTAATTGGATAACAAAAGCAAGGCCTGAATGGAAGAATGAAAAAGAAGTGTAGACTCTCATTCAAAGCTTGCAGTAGGATTCAAATGTAGCCGATACACTTACATGGAAAAATGATTCACTATGGTACAAAGATTGCTTATATTTATGTAAGAACGCCCAACTCAAACAAAAGGTACTTTTGGAATTGCACGCCTCTCTGGTAGGAGGGCACTCGGGATTTTTGAAAACCTATCATAGGGTCAAGAGGGAATTTTTTTTGGATGACCTTAAAACTAATGTTCAAATGTTTGTGTTAGATTGTTTGGTTTTCCAATAAAATAAGGTGGAAACAATTAAGAACCTAGGTCTTTTACAACCATTAGCCATTCCAAGTCAATGTTGGGAGGAGGTTTCCATGGATTTCATCACATGGTTACCAAAGTCTAAAGGAAACAATGTCATCATGGTGATTTTTGATAGACATACCAAGTACACACACTTTTGTGCACTCTCTCATCCTTTCAAATCCAGTACATTTTCTATCACATTCATGGAGACATTTCAAAATCTACATGGAAGCCCAAATATTATTGTAAGTGATAGAGATCCCATCTTCACTGGACATTTTTTGACAGAATTATTTTCTTGTTTGGGTACTCAATTGGCTCATAGATCATATTATCATCCTCACT
>ML812567.1:75556-98074 GCA_009831015.1 Picea engelmannii
GACACTCGTAGAATTGGCGCACTGGTTAGTAACCTCTTAAGCTCAATGAATGCACTATCACATTCTTCTGTCCATTCATACCTGACCCCCTTGCGTTGCAATGTGGTGATGGGTTTCGCTATTTTTGAGAATCCTTCCACAAATCTCCGGTAATAACCTGCTAGTCCCATGAAGATTCTCACCTCATGGACATTTTTCAGCACTGGCCACTCCATAATGGCCTTTACATTTTCTGGGTCCACAAAGATTCCTTCGCCGAAAATGATATGACCTAAATAGTGGATCTCTTTCTGGAAGAAGGAACACTTTGACAACTTCCCATATAATTTGTTCTCTCTAAGGCAGAACAACACTACTCATAGGTGTTCCTCATGTTCTCTTTCATTCTTGGAATAGATGAGGATGTCATCTAGAAAAACTTGTACAAAACGGTCTAAGTACTTCCAGAATATGCCGTTCATGAGGCTCATGAATACTGTTGGCGCATTGGTCAATCCGAAAGGTACTATGACAAATTCGTAATGTCCAAACTGATTTCGAAAGGCAGTTTTTGGGATATCACCTTCCTTAATCCTTAACTGATGATACCCTGATCGCAAATCGATCTTTGTGAATACCACTGCTCCTTTCATCTGATCGAAAAGGTCATCTATTCGCGGCATCGGGTACCTATTTTTCACTGTAGCACGGTTCAAGTCCATGTAGTCTATACATAGTCGTAAGGATCCATCCTTCTTCTTTACAAAAATTACTGGTGTGCCCCAAGGTGAGACATTGGGCCTTATTAGCCCTAAGTCCAGTAACTCTTTCAACTGCATTTGCAATTCAAAAAGTTCCACCGCTGTCATCTGATACGGAGTCTTGGAGATTGGTTCTGCACCATGTTTTAGCTCAATAGTAAAATCAATCTCCCTTTCAGGAGGTAACCCTGGTAACTCGTTCGAAAAAACATCTTTAAATTCTGATAGTACTGGGTACCGATCCAATGAGGGTCCTTTCCTTTCATTCACTGCTTCCACTACATAAAGTCGACACCCTTGCCTCAAGCATTGCTTAACCTTCATAGTTGATATAAAGCATAATGACACTTTTCTCTGTACACCTTGGATCTCTACTGGTCTTCCTCCATCATTGACACAAAGCACCCTCTTTGTGAAACAATCTACCAAAGCTCGGTGTGCTGCTAACCAATCCATTCCAATGAATAGGTCATATGCCCCAAGAGCAGTGACATATACCTTCAACCTGGTAGTGCACACTCCCAGGTCTACTATATAATTATTGACACTAGGTCCTACTGCTTGTTTTTCCCTCGAAGCCATCTCGACTTGTTTAAAGTCATCGTGCTCGTAGGCTACCAACCCACTCTTTTCTAATGCAGATGGTGAAATGAAACTATCTGTCACACCAGAATCAAGCAAAATCTTAACATTGATATGATTTAGCGTACCTAATGACTCCACCACTGTGGATTGATGTTCAGCCTGACAATTATTAACCGCTGCGTAAATCTGGTGGCTGCTACTTGATCTCTCCATCGGTGCCTTTCCTTCTCTATGCACAAACCTAGATTGTAACTCTGGGCAGTCACACTGGTAATGGGGTCCTCCGCACCCCCAACAGGTAACACGAGATTGAACCTATGCATTGTTATGTGACTATCTCTGAAATGAGCTCCTTCCCCTGGAACCCCTTCCCCTACTAGTTGTTCCCTGAGATGGTCGTGGACCTGTCTGAGTTGTTGGCGATGAACGAGATGCTGCACTCGCTGCCATTGAAATCCCTGTGGCTATTGTCCTTGGCATGACTCTGTTACCATATGGTGGTGGCCTTGAGGCCCCTCCCCTAGGAAATGTCCTCAGGGCCTTCCCTATGAATCCAGAGCGATGCAGAAATGTCGGTATTGTACCCCCGGTTAAGTTCATGTGTTCCTCAGCATAACACGCATTTTCCACCGCTTCCGCTACTGAAGATGGTTTCCACATCTGCACCATAGCTCTTATCTTAGGGTTCAATCCATAGACGAAGCGCTTTGCCTGTCATTGGTCATTATCCATATACGAAACATATTTGACCAATTCCATAAATCTTATCTCATATTCTTCTACAGTTCTGTTTCCCTGTACTAAGGCATGAAATGCCCCTACCTGTTGTTCCTCGTAGTATGCTGGTAGATATTTCCTTCAGAACCTCTCCTCGAAAATTTCCCAAGATACTGTGTCTGGGGTAAGGTGCAGTTGTCTTTCCAGGTTGCCCCACCAGTTCAAGGCGTTGTCTCTTAATTGAAAAATTGTGATTCTTGCCTTTGAGTTGGACGCATAGTTCCTTAAGGAAAAATACATTGTCATGCCTTCCAACCATGTTTCTGTGCGTTCACTGGCGTGACCCACGACAAACTATGAAAGTTTGATGTTCTGCAATTCTCGCATGATGTCTTCAGGTGGAGGTCCTCCCCTTGAATCCCTTGATGCTTCTGGATTACCTGTTCCAGACAGTGGGGGTTCCACTTCAGTCCCTGCCAGTTGTCGCCCCTTTAAAGTCTCATTAATGGCTTCCAACGAGCACAATATGAGAGCTAGTTCGGGTGATGGTGGTGGTGGTGGTGGTGGTGGTGGTGGTGGTGTTGGCAGTGCTTATGATGACGCTCCCCTGCCTTGACTCCATTGAGTCCTGACCATCCTGTATGATTTAACCTGCATCAACCAAAGTTGTCAGGGTGAGTTCAAGGATGTTTCAAATTGGTGCTACTCAAACTAGAAACAGGGTTAGGTGTAAGTTTTCTTTACTTGTCTGTAAACATAAATTACTCCTTTAGGGGATTGGCTAGGCTATGATTAGGATTAAGTGTCTAAGCTTGATTTCTTCACCCCTATAAAAAAAAACTATTGGTTCCCTTGCCCTGTAGCTACGCTAGCCTTGCGCCATACTCGCCAATTCCTATGCTTACTCTCGTAGTGCATATGTCGCCTCCTTCCCGCTTGTCCTAGTCTAAGTCCTTTTAACTTTTTTCTTACAACTAAATATCCTCTGATGCTTGACTCGTGAGCTTTTCCTTGGCGCGTAGTGTTGGCGTTGTCGATTGTTGCATTGAGATTTAGCGTTGACTTTGACTGGTGGAATGGAGTGGAGGGACTTGGCCCTCGGCTCGACAAATTGTGTGTACGGTCTCGTGAGCCTGATGCTTGGACAATCAAAGTTTATACTTGGGATACAAAGATCAACAACGCTAAATAAGCCTTTACCTTGATTTCCGGTGCATTCACTAGTTATGATTGAACTCATTCATTTAATCTCGAAAATTACTCATTCATCAAATCGTCTTAATTGCGCTCATAGCTCAGTTGGTTAGCGTTTTCAATTTGCAAGCTGGAGTTTACAGGTTCGAATCTCGCCAAGCTCGAACAACTTTTATTATTATTATTATTAATTAATTTATTAAGTACATATTTAATCATTAATTTAATTTTAAATTATTCTCATTGATTAACTCTTTTTGGTTAATCATATTAATTTATAATTAATCTAAAACGCAATTTAAAATATGTTTAATTTACCTAATTAAACACCAATTATATATATATATATATATATGTGTGTGTGTGTGTGTGTGTGTGTGTTTTAATTTGAAAAATCAAAAGTTTAAATCTAATAATACTTTTAAAAGAATGATTAAATAAATAAATATAGAAAAAAAATAAAATAATCAAATTAATAAAATAAAACTAAAATAAAATAAAAATAAAAATAAGATTATTAACTAGGTGAGGGCACGCATGAAATCCATGTGCCCCCCCCCAGGGCTCTTATCCCTCCAAAACCCTACACCTAACTCTCCATTCCCAAACCCTATACGCATTCTTTCACTCTGCGAATGTGGTCGGCCTCTCTCACTCTATAGCTGTGGCGAAGTTAGGGTAATGGCTTGCAGCTCCTCCCTCAACATCTTAGTGTTTGGCACTGGGCTTTGTGTTATATGGCAGTGCAAACAAATCTGATGTGTTCTTCCACTTAGAGGAGAAGCTCTTATTAGCACTTCATCATTCTTTCTGATGTTTGGTGAGCTAACAATGTCACGATCTTGTCCATGTGCCTTGCAATTTTGTTCCGTGATCGCCACTTTTTCTATACTATCTGTAGAGCCATTATCTCCAACTGTAGCAAATCTGTCTTCTTTAAGGTCGAAAGCAATGCCTTGAGAAGAATTTTGTGCCTCATCAACATTGTCATGGTGCATTCTATGGTATTTTTGATGTTGTTTTTCTATTGCAGGGTCTGTTTAGGGGCAGATCTACACTTATAGGGGTCATTTTTCAGTCTTTTGGCGGATATTTTAGGGCAGATTTTATTGGGCCTGTTTTGGCCTCCTCATGGCCCCTTTGTGTCATTTTTTTTATTATTATTTTGGTTCTGTTTCTGACAGCATGCCCTAAATCTGCCCTGCATTTTTTTTCCTTTCTTTCTGATTCTTCGCAATTTCAGGAAGACTGAAGTTTTCAACTAAGGAAAAGACTGCAAGAGCGCGCTTTCTTTGGCTTGTGATGATTTGGAAAACGACTGTTGAAAATCGAGGTTTGGGGAACGACGGTGAAGCCGGAGGACACGACTGCATTTCGGATTTCGGTTCTGTTCATGAGATATGTCTCAAGATTAGGCTGTTGCGATGGATTTCCTAGGGGTCGAGAAGGGTTCTGTGAAAAACAAGTCTCAAACAGAGGAAAATCCTGTCACTGCACAGGAAAAACAAGAACCTGTTTCTACCAAGCAAATGATGAGTCCTGCTGCATCTTCCCTTTCCGAGGGTAGTACAATGAATTTTTTGCAGGCTTTTATCCTGTTTAGTAAACATTTTAACGAGAAAGGAAATGACAATGCTGCCATAGGCCGTGGAGAAAACGTTTACCTTGGCAATGGGAAAGAGGATGTCAAAGGATCGAAGCCTGTAAATGAGGAAAATGTCTCCACCTAGCTTGGTTTATTTTCCTAACAGTTAGGCTTTGGTTCCCTCTGGCCTTTTCTTGGAGCAGAGAAAAAGGGTTTTGCATCCACAACAGCTCAGTCGTGGTTGTTTCGTGGCATTTTTCCTCCAAACTCACTGGCCATGAGACTGACTGTTACTTCAACACCACCAATTAAGCCGCCTACTGCACAACTGACTATTTTCTATGCCGGCATGGTAAATTTTTATGAAGATGTATCGGCTGACAAGGCCCAAGCTATTATGTTGCTCGCTGATAATGGAAACCCCTTAAACGCTAGCTTCATAAAACCTGCAAATTTTTCTCAACAAACCCCATGTGTTTCACCTGTAAGCTCTCCATTGAGCTCCATACCAAGAACTTCTTTATCTCTTCATACTTCCGGCGGGACTACAGAGGTGGCTACTCCTACCATGCCCTTGGCAGGCGGTCCGAACCATCACTAACCGATTCGTAAATTACAAGCTGACCTTCCGATTGCAAGAAAAAATTCCCTTCAACGATTTCTTGAGAAACGCAACGATAGGTGCGAGACATTCTTTTCAACATTTTCTTCTCTTTCAAATCTCTTGTTCTGTTGATTTTTCTTTTTAAACCTCTAAAAATTAAAATAAATGGCAGTTAAAATAAAAATATTGTTCAGTAAATACAAATTCTTTTAACGAGGATGTTGAATACATGTGGATCATGGTCTCTTTCTTCAGTTGAATATCCCTTCATAATCTAAAGTACAAGCAACAACATAAATATCTTAGCAGGGAAATGTTGTCTGTAAATTAAACAGGGAATCGTGGTATACTAACTAGTTGCATATTAGTTCAATATGAACCCATTCATGTGCTACGAAAATTAGTCCCCGTTTTAAAAGCCATATCTATCTTGTCGTTCAGTGGCCAAAAGTTTGAGGACCTACAAAATATCTTCTGATGTCTATGAGATTGACTGGTACATGGATACAACTCAAAACACTTATGGAGGGCTTCCTCATAATTGTTTCAAATTGCAGCCATATACATTATACAAAGTGGATGCTAAATTTACAGCTTGCCTGTACCCACATCCATAGTGCACAGGTCAGTCTGTTTCTGAAAATTACCCACAACCATAGTGCATAGATCAGTCTGTTTCTGAAAATTACCCACAACCATCGTGCATATGTCAGTTTGTTTCTGAAAAGTAAGATTTGTTGCAGGAAGTCTTGGTGTAGGTTTAAACTTTAGTGTCCACTGTTTATTTCTTTCAACTGCAAGGCATCAAGGCCAAAGCACCTGGGTGAAAGGGTTAAATGGGGGAGAGGGTTAAACTTGTTTATAGAAAATGTGAAATTCAGAATCTTCTTTCTGGCCTGACAGTTCTGATATTTTTGTTTACTGTACCCGACTATGTAATTTGGAATTCTGCTATTCCCCAATGGACTACCGTGAACTCCAAGAAACCCGATGAGCATTGAGGAGACACTGAGATAAAATTGAGGGAAATTGGAGTTCACTTCAAACAACATCAAAGAAAATACACGAGCAGGATCCTAGTACTATACTGTAAACTAGTTTTGTCTTTGGTCTTTAAAGTTTTGTTTTTATTGTGATATTTGTTTTTACATTTTCAATATGTATTTCATTTATATTTATATTTGAGTTAAAATTTCTGTGTTTGGTTTGCAGGTTAGGCGGAGCTGGAGTTGGAGTTGGGAACTTGGCCCTTAAGGCCCCAATGCTTCAAGCTAAAGCTCTGATACCATATGTAGTAGCCGTAAAAATACAAAATTTAATTTGATTTAGCATATAATTCTTTCTGATACAAAAATAATTCAATCACCAACATATGAGCATATGATATTTGACAAAAATTAAAATTTTATCCACAGCATAAGAATTACTTAACAAAATAAATAAATTACCTCTCCCTGATGCTAATTCCCCCATCGATCCGGTTGTTCGTTGCTGAAACTGTGTCAAGCATTGCCCAAAACCGTGTTTCCACCCTACCAACTAGGAAATCTTCCTAGCTCCAGGATACCATATGGATATCCTGGCCCCCATGCCCAAAACCTCTAGCAAACCAGTGCCCCCTATACTGATCCTTTCCCCGACTCCCCAACTCAAACTCTCTCCAGCAAATCCCCCAAATCCAAGAGAACCCTCCCCAAAATCCAAATAGAATGATAATCCTCTCTTTCGTAAACCTTCTTCTGCTCATATCCCTCCTTGATCGCCCTTTCTCCTCATTTATTTATTTACCTACACATTTATTATCTTATCTGATTATTAATGCTTTATCCTATTATTAATGCTCCTTATCCTTATTTATTAATGCTTCTTATCCCCTAGTATACGTAGATCATTTAATTAAACAATATAATTTATTAACCCTCTTAAATTTATTACCCTGTTCATTCAATGCGATAGGTAATTAATTAATTAATTAATTAATTAATCAAAATTATAACCATTAATTAAGTAATTAATATCATTATACCAATCTTTGTTTAGTTAATAACATGTTAGGAAAAATTAATTACCTAATAAATTTTTACTTAATAATCCCTAAGCATATATTCAACTAGGGTTGTTACAATGTACATAGGTTTCAATAGGAACAATCACGTATGTACACGAGTTTTAGTGGGAACAGTCACATGCGTACGTGGGTTGCAGTGGGAATAGTCTTGTACATCCGTAGAGAGCTTCATGGGCAGGTGCAAGTCTATATATGGCTGACAAGTGATGTCAATAGGTCGTACAAGAGGTCTATAACATATTTGTGGGAAGAAGATATTTCCAGGATATTTTTTGAGGTTTGGTTTTCTTATTTGTATGGTTATTGGAGGACACAGTTTTCCTTAGATTTTGGTGATATTTGTATTGGCTGAGATGACAAGGTTGTCCCTATACTTGGTGATATTGTACTAGTTGGGAGGGATGGTTTTTTCCCTCATAATTTCTAAACTTAAAAAGGTTACAAAACTGAAATTTGTGTCTCATATGTGTTGATTATTCATATATGATCTTTTGTATTTCTACTGCATATAATTTCAGTAAATAATTTTCAGTGTAAAAGTGTTCAGTGATAACAGTTAGGGTTTTATTGTTAGATCACTAGGAAGCAATTTTCATATCTAAAAAATAGTCACATAGAGTTGCATGTAAAAATTGGCATTCATTGAGTGAAGACCCCATGATATCATGTACCCTAGAACTTCTTCAACAAAAAAATGATAGTCATTAAAGAAAAAAGGAGAGTCAAAAGCAAGGGGTTGAGAAAAGATGTCAAGCAAAATGACCCTCGCATAGTAATGACATCAAAGAAACAATACTATTTTATATAGATTTCCATACTCCTTATCTTGAAAAATCATATTTGTTTTGAAGACTCGAAGACAAAAGCATATACATCTAGACTAACTTTATGAAAAAGTATTCAAAGTTCAAAGGTCAAGGTCAACTAAGAAAATTCAACAATGGTTACAAGACAACTTTGAGAAAAACTACCTTCTAGATTTAAGGAGACAAACTACCTTCCATATTAAGGAGATAGAGTACCTTTTATATTCAAGGAGACAAAGTACCTTCTAGATTTATAATTCAAAAATATGAAGGAGACATAGAATGCAAGTAAAATCCTCATCCACATCCCAACATAATCAATATCAAATTTATATCAAGTTATGAAAGTTACATGGGATCAAGGCTTCATCAAAAGTACCATGAGGTTTCACTCTGTATTTCCATAGGTAGTGAATTCATCCATATAAATATCAACATTGTCATGAACAAGATTATAAAACATGCTCAATGTATCCCTTTGAAAAGTTGCATGGGAATTGCAGAATCCAAAGGTTAATGCTCTATAAGAAAATGTTCCCCAAGGATAGGTAAAGGTTTTATTTTCTTTATCTCCTGGGTAGATTTGGATTTGATTATAAGCACTAAACCCATTTATAAAGGAAAAACAATTCTTTATGAAAAAAGCATCTAACACTTGATCAATGATGGGAAAAGGGAAATGGTCCTCCCTTTTGACTTTGTTGAGTTCTCATCATCTACACATCTCCTCCATTTTCCTCTCTTCTTGGTAACTATGACCAAAGGTGATACCCACTCACTTTTAGAGATATGATAGATGAAATTGGCATCTAAAATTTTGTGCATCTATGTTTTCACCATGTCTTTTAGAGTTGGAATCATTGTTATTTGATGATACCTTACAGGTAAGGAACCATTCTTTATGTATATATGGTGGGTACAAATGTCAATATGGATTCCTTGCATGTCCTTATAGTCCCAAGAAAAGAAAGAGATATGTTTTATAAGGATTTCCAATAGTTGTTTCTCTTGAATAGAATTTAAATGGATATTGATTTTCAAGGTCCCGTAAGGTAGAATATCTATGGTCTTGATTGTTTTCTATACTATATAAATAGAAAATAAATTCTTCTAGCAACTTTGGTTCAAATTATCAAAGTTTCCATCATCTTCTTCTACTTCTCTTCCTTTTATTCTTAGATTTGAAAAGAACTATGATACAAGTTTTTCATGTGATTGGAAATTATCGTGTTGTCATTAGGGTCCCTAAGGGAAAGATCAATTTATATGGTGAGGATTGGATGGATGGTTTGGGACATAGCTTATTGTTCTTATACCCATAGAGGTGTTTCTATATAAATGAAATATTTGGCAGGGGGGTAAAGGGTTAAATTTGTTTGATATTCGCAACTGGTTATGGTAATATCCCCTACCCTATAGCCTATGTGTGCATCGATTATTTCCAACCAATGTTGACCTAGGACAAGTGGGAACCCATTGAGTCTATATTTAGTCATCATAATAATGAAGTCTTTTGGGTACTCCCATGAGTCAATTGATACAATGAGATCCTCTAAAACTCCTTCTGGAATGACAGTTGATTTGTCTACAAGTTGAAGGATAATAGGTGTATTCCTTAACCATTATATTAAGTTCAATATTAGCATGGTGTCCTTGGTAATTACATTAATTGTATCTCCCAATTCCATTAAAGTACTTTGGATCAAACTTTTATTGTTGTACACATCAACTACAAGACTCCCTAGATCAAAATACTTGGGGGTGAAGACTTTCCTAACATTAGGTCAACATGACACCATGTAACATTGATTGTAGGGGGGATCTTTTCTTTCTCTCAAGTTTCCTAATGCATATTTCCTTGATAAATTTGTTGTATATTGGTACATACTTAATGGCTTAAAGGAGGGGTATCTTCACAAATATATTTTTGAGTTCTCCTAAAAGGTCATTTCTTGATTTGGTGAAGGTCTTTTCTTGCTCTATATTTTCAATATAAATGGGATTTTATTGTGAGGGTTTGTGTTATAACCCAAGGGGGGAATATATAGGGTTAAATGTATATGATATGACCCCAATGGGGGGCATATATGGGGATAATTGTACATTTAATGTGTAAATATATATGTAATAGGGCCAGCCTATTAGTAAAGGGAACTCATGTGTAGGTGTGAATATGTATATATAGAGATCATGTATTCATTACTGAGGAGATGTGAATGGTGATGTATGATTGTATTTAGTTATGTGGAGTAGGTTCTCTTATTATTCAAGGAGTTATTGTGTAAATCATCTCTCTTATCTATATTGGAGTTTTTCTATATGCTCACATTGTTGTACATGGTGTGTAATTTTTTTCTATTCCGATATCTTTTTTTTTTGTTTGTTAATTTGTGCGGGACCTGTTGGCTACGCGATTAACCTATGGCTTGAGAAACCACGACTCAGGGGCATCTAAGTCGTCAAAATCACCCGGGGATCGCACCCGGCCTGAGCCACACCAACCCTTAACATGGTTGGATTTTTTTGTCCCCACAGGTTTCGAACCAGCGACTTTAACATCACGGAGTGGCTTAACAACACACTATGTCACCGACTATCCTACACCTCGGGGACTTCTATTCCGATATCTTAATAAGTTGGTACATAACATTTTTTATCAGAGCATCGATCCTCGGGTTTTTCTTCTCCAAGTGAGTCATCTTAGAATTTTCTCTATAAAAGAATTTTTGGGATGCTTTAGACAGGGAAAATTGGAAGTTACTTAGAATAAATGTCAAGGTACATGTGATACAAATTTTATATTCTGTATCATTATACTTTCGGAGATATACCCTATGGAAGATAAGGTTTTTGACTAGTCCTTTAACTAGTCTCGAACAGGGGTTCTATATAAAAAAGTCAAATATTCTTCAACAAGGATCCAAATTCAGTGACACTAGTTATATTTGAAAGAGGACGTTCTATAGTATTTATTGTACAAATTTCAAAATCAAGTATTAAATATTGGACATGTGGCATTATGTACAAGTTTGCTCTCCAGGATAGACCAAAAATCAACAAGGTTTGCGAAAGTTACCATAGCTTTCACCTGGAACATCAAATTTTGGCCAGACATGTGGCATTGTAAAGAATACATATCAGAGTACTGCATGCCGAAATTTCAGACTTAGAGGGGCCAAAATTTCAGAAATACATCAGAAGTAAGGTTGGCCAAAAGAACAAACTCCAAATCAAGGTTTCAAAGGTATGTTCACTTAAAACTACCATAATTTTTTATTTGGATGTCCGATTGAGATTATTCAAAATACATTGGAAAGAGAAAACATAGAATATTATATTGGAACAAGGATTACAACAAGTTTAGAATATTATTCTTAATATATTGAAGTTGTAAGTTGAAAGTTTGGGTAAGGCCTCAATTAAGCATCAATGGCAATACCTAATTTTAGTGGAGATGAAGATAAAGATGAAATCAATCCCAAGGAATGGTTGAGGATTATAAATAAAATTGATTTGGAACCTTTTACGGCAGCAATTTTCTTGACTGGTGAAGCTTTCAATTGGTGGGATAGCCTTGATAAAGGTGTTGAATTCCTATAACTCAACACTTAAATTATTGCCAATAATTTAACTTAACTGGAAATTATACGTGTTGATATTAAATATGAAATTATGAAACTAACCTACAACTAAGTTATAAATCAGAAAATTTACATTAGAACCATACACAAAACCAAGCATAAAATTGGACAACGCCATATATACCCTTAAAACCCTGGTGTGGGGAGAACCATCAAAGGAGGGGATTTTATTGAGGCTTTAGAGAATTATCACAACAATAAAATTATTTAGAAATTTCTTAAAGTAAAACAAACCTCTTTATCATTTTTACAACCCAACTAATCCCAGTTGTACAGCCCAACAAAATGCTTCCTCTATCACTATTGTACGACCCAACAATCTCTGTTGTATGACCTACTGAAAAAATCCTATGTTGGATGTTGTATGGCCTGAGTATTTCAACCTCTAATGGCTATTGTATGTCTTGAATAGAAATGGAATCCTTTCTTGTTGAAGGTATGACCTAGTACAACCTAGATGAATCCAACAATTGCACCCTCTTTGCTGCAAAATTTTGGCCTCTGCAAGCTACCTCAAAATCGATGAAATCACCCCTCCGCTAGTTCATATATTCACTCATGCATATTCCCGCCTTCCTCAGCCTCAACTGGTCTCCTTCTTCTCACTTTCTCAACCCATAAATGAGAATACATTTCCTCTCACCCTGAGCCCCTTCCTTTATCCTCATATCAGCCACATTTTCTTCCTTGAGATGTGTTCCAGTTCAGCCTCTAAGGCTTCAAGGAGGTGTGCCCCCCTTGGTTGGGCCCCACAATACAATCAATAGTCCATGAGGTGTGCCCCACTAGCCAAGGACCCAAAATCCACTCAAAAGACAAAAAATTGTTGCATTCTTAAGTTAGACTTAGCCTAAGATAACTAAGTCTGATATGGGTTGTTTTGTGTGTCCGTCAACTAGATTATGACACATAAGAATAGTTCAGGAACCTACTAAACTAAAAAAACTAACACTCCCTCTTAGAAATGGAGGTGTCTCCACTTGGATAAATATCTGGCCCCATCAAATATGTTATTATAGCTACTCCCTCTAAACTGAAAGACATTCCTACTACGTCCACTGCACTCTGATTTGATATCTTGCTCTATTCATCCATCAGTGTTAGGTCATACCAGCTGATAGTATTGGATGATGTCACTTGTCCACTAGACTTAGCCACTAACATGGATCTTGGATCCAACTACAAGTTGTCCCAACACCCTATACATCATACTTGTCCTGATGCCAAGCCTCACTCCTCCATCCAAGGTCGCTCCCTTTGAACATATGAGAAATTTTCCATCCTCAAACATCACTACATAACCCTTATCCTTCAAAGTTGAAATAGAGAGAAAATTAACCCCCAGCTCTGGTATAAACATCACCTCATCCACCTCTAGAGAACCACCCGACTCTAGTTGGAATCTGACGCATCCAAACCCCTTCACTGCATGCATGGTGCACGCCCCACTCCTCACATGGTAGCTTGAGCCGATATCTAAAACACTAAGGAACACCAACCTCGTTCTTGTCATATGGAAAGATGACCCATTATCCTTGAACCATGCCCCACTATCCTCCAACTCTGCAAATCCGTTGTTGCTCGAAATAGAGGCAACCAAAGAAAATTCATCCTCTAATTTCTCTACAAAATCATCTATCACAATAGATGTTGTTGTTGCTACCTCTACCTCCTCCTCCTCCTCCTCCTCTTCCTTCTTCTTCTTGGGACATTGGTTGACATAGTGACCAATATTGTGACATGCAAATCATTTCACTTTGCACATGTCTCTGGAACCTCCTTCTCCACTTCTCTTTGCATGAAGAGCCACATTCTCATCCTCTTCACTCTTTGGTTGGATAGCTTGAGTGGCATAAACTCTTAGCTCCTCCTGGGTGAATTCATCCCATAACCTCTCCCAATCAGGGAGTTTCTCCCAAGACACCACTCCATAGACAAATACTTCCAACTTCTTGGTGAATCCATTCAAGGCTATCCTCACCAACTTAGTATCATCCATGTTCTCTCCCATAACCACAAATTCATCTCTGATCTGAGTGAACTTTGTGAGGTAAGTGACCATTGATTACCCCTTGGTCATATTCATGCTTCTTGACTTATCTATGAGCAACAACTTCATGCTTTGGTTATCAAACTGGTAAAGCTTCACTAGGGCCTCCCACATGTCCTTTGTTGTCTTCTTAACATACATATGAGGAATAATGTGGTCTTTGACTCCATCCACAATTGTCCTCCTGGACTTGACATATTTCTTATTGTGAGTTGCTAGTTTTAGTGTATCATCTTGTGCTACCACTTTCCCTTCATCAATTTCAAATAGTCCATTCTCCTCCAACACCAATCTGATACACTCCCTCCAAGGACATAAATTTGAGGCACCATCCAGCCTATCCTCAAACCTTAATCCTTCACTGTACATTTGAGTTTTTTTCTATGTTTCCCACACACTTTATGGTTGCACATCCCCCTTTTCTGATTCACTCCATGGTCTACACAAAAAATTCCACTTGGATACTTCCTATACTCATAGGTTGAGCTCTAATACCATGTTGAATTCCTATAAATCAGCACTGAAATTATTTCCAATAATTTAACTTAACTAGAAATTATACTTGTTGATATAAAATATGAAATTATGCAACTAACCTACAACCGATTTATAAATCGGAAAATTGAAAGTAGAAGCATACACAAAACCAAGCATAAAATTGGAAAACACTAGATACACCGTGGAAACCCCATTGTGGGGAAAACCAACAAAGGAGGGGATTTTATTGACGCTCTAGAGAAATATTACAACAACATAATTATTCAGAAATTTATTACCATAAAACAACCCTCTTTATCAGTTGTACAACCTAGCTAATCCATGTTGTATGGCCAAGCAAAAGGTCGCCTCTATCACTGTTGTACGGCCCAACAATATCTATTGTATGGCCTGTTGAAAAACCCCTATGTTGGTTGTTAGACGACCTAAGTATTCCATCCTATGATGGCTGTTGTTTGGCCTACACATAAATGGCCTCCTTGCTTGCTAAAGGTATGACCTAGTACATCCTAGTTGACTCCAAAAAGTATGCCCTCTTCGCTGCAAATTTTTTTCCTCTGCAAGCTGCCTCAAAATCCCTGAAATCAGCTCTTAGTTGGCTGATATATTCACTCATCCAGTCTCCCTCCTTCATCAGCCTCAACCACCATCCTTCTTCTCACTTTCTCAACTCACAAAATGAGAATGCATGTCCTCTCACCCTCAACCCCTACCTTTATCCTATTATTATCCACCTTTTCTTCCTTGAGATGTGTGTCAGTTCATCCTCCAAGGATCCAAGGAGGTGTGCCCCCCCTAGGATAGGCCCCACAATCCACTTAAGAGTCCATGAGGTGCACCCCACTAGCCAGGGATGCATAATCCACTCAAAAGACAAAACACTATTATATGCATAAGTTAGACTTAGGATAAGATAACTAAGTATGATTTGGGTTGTTTTATGTGTCCATCATCTAGCCTAGGACACATAGGCATGGCTAAGACACCTACCTAGCTACAAAAACTAACAAAATGTACTAAATTCTCCCCCACATGGGAAAACTTTGAAAAACTCTTCTAAAATAAATGGATCAAGGATACAAAAAGGAAAGAGATGTATAAAAATCAAGAAGACTTAAAAGAAGAAAAATAATAGATCAATAAGAAGGGTGATCATCTATCTAAGATACAAGACCTTAATGAAGCATTTGTTAAATAAGTTAAAAAAATAAAACAGGGAATGAGTAGTAAAGGGAAGTGGGAAAAGTATGAGGCAAGGGATGAATTAAAAAAGAAATATGCAGATTACAAAACCATAGTAAAAAATATTGGACGAGGTTAAGAGATTGAAAGAAGAAAATAAGCATTGTAAAAATCAAGAAAAATAAATGATATTGGATGAAGAATCTACCGAAATACTTAAGGGGAAATTCGCAAGAAGGTTAAGGAATCCCTAAATATTGATGAGGTAAAATTAGAAATGAAATCCATAATTGAAGAAGGGCGTCAAAATCTGGTAAATGGGGTGACATTGCAGCTTCAAAAAGAGAAAGAATACAAGATTCAAGAAGGTCACGAGAAGATACTTGAAGAAGTTTAAATTCATCTAGTGGATGCACATTCCAAATATGACGGTATTAGCTCCAAGGATAGAGTAATCAAAAACCAATCAAAGAGGATATATTATGCCATTGTCTCTAAAAAGAAGATAGATGAAACGAGTGTGTAGGATGAAGAAAAACCATCAAATGTGAAACCATATTGAAACCCTCATTATCAGGAAATATTTCAGGGAAGACAAGAAGGTGGATATCAGAATTATCAAAGAAGAAGATGGAATATTTCTCAATATTCATGGAACAAGGCATCACAAAACCATTATTCAACAAGATATTATCATAGACCAACATCTTCTACAAATTGGAGAAGCTACAACAACAATACATGGAATCAAGGGAAAGAAAATTATGCAACAATTATCCACCAAGGATTACGACTGAAAATAATTGATTTTGGATGGATGTATCATCATCAATGGAAATAAGAAATCAGGAACATAAGAAAATTATATTACTTGGTTTCATCACATGTGAAGCCTTTAATTGCAAAGTTCTGAGGACAAAGCCTTTTGGAGGGTACTAAGTTATGACACAAAGGGTGGCATATATAGGGTTTAATGTATATGATATGACCCCAAGGGGGAGGATATATGGGTTTAAATGTACATATAATGTGTACATATATATTTAATGGGTTTTACCTAATAGTAAAGGGGCCTCATGTGTAGGTGTGAATAGGAATAGATAGAGATCATGTATTCATTATTGAGGAGATGTGAATGGTGATGTGTGAATGTATTTGGTTATGTGGAGTGGGTTCTCCTATTATTTAAGGAGTTATTCTATAATTCATATCTCTTATATATATTGGAGTTGTGCTCCATGCTCACATTGATGTACATGGTGTGTATTTTTATTCTATTCTAATATATTAAGCAGTTTGTATATAAATTTTTGTTACTTGGATTTGTTTTTTTTTTTTTAATTTCTTGACTTTCTTGGGATTCAAGATTGTCATTTATATGTTTAGTGATAAGAGGAGGTGAAGGATTTGGAACCACTCTTCTAGATTGCAAGTTTAAATCATTAATTTATATAGAATTCAAAGAGAAAGCTTGGTAATTGGTCATCTCACTATTGTAGACAAGTTGAACTTGTCTATTATTATGATTGGTGTTGGATGAAAAAGTATTTGGGGATGCTTAGGATCTTGTGAACAATGTCTTGTACATGAGGCATAGGAGGTGTAGGAGGGGCAACCAAGTTTTTTTTTCCCCTTGAGGTCTCCTAGGAGATGAAGGGTTAGTCCATTGACTTTGAAAGTGATAGGGGAGATAACATGAAAGGGTTGATTGTGAGGATATTTTCATTGATTATGTGTTTTCCAATTAGACTAGGTAGTAGGGTACCAATTTAGAGATGGATTATAAATTTGATTTCCATAATAAGGATTCAAATACTAAGGATGGTAGTAAGGAATACCTTGTTGGTCAGTGTATACTTTCATTAATGAATCATAGATGCTCCATGTTATATTTTATTCCTTGGTACACTTCTTTAGACCCAAGTAATGGAGAGAATTTGCTCGTTGGATGATATTCTTCACAAATTCCATAGATTCCATTATATTCATTGGAAACTCATCATTGGAATGTTTCTTTCTACATTTGGGGTGGAAAATTGCCAAGACTCTATCAACCTCCTCTTTCTTCCTCTTGATCTACATGGTGTCCATCTGCATAGCTAATGAATGTAAAATATCAGTTTTCATATCTTCTAATAAATTTCCTATTTAATTTTTGGTGAGATTTGTAGCTATAGATTTTAAAGATTGTGGGGTAAAATTCCTTCCACCCTTGTTCTTTTTACTTGCATATCTAGAGTATTTTTTGAACACTTGATTTATGTAATCGTATTCCAAATAGAAGATGTATCCATTGGAAATGAGGTTCAAAGTCTCCATTAAATATTCTCTCTCCTCTGAGAAAAACAAGATTGAGGGATTCCTCATCTCGCGTGCAACTATGAGTTGTCATGTAACTTAATTGAAATATTTATTCATAATCCTCCACATATTCACTCTCTCCTTGTATCATTTTAAATATCTCATCTCTAGTGTCTTTGGCCTTGAAATGATCCCTATACATTTCTATGAAGGTTCTCTTGATTTTCCCTATACGTTTCTATGAAGGTTCTCTTGATTTTCTCTAAACTAGTAATGTTATTTACTTCCAAATTCATGAACCATATCAAGGATATATATTTTAAGGTAGATGGGAAGATCTTGAAATTTTGGGAATCTAAAGAATAGTCATATTTCTTACAGATAATCTCAAACTTGAAGAGAAATGTGTTAGGGTCTTGTGTATTAAGGCCATCAAAATGAGGGAGGGTAGCGGGATTAATATTTTTAATCCTTATTTCTTGATTCGTTTCCCAAATGGGGAACTCAAAGATATTATATATCTCTTCTCAATATCCTACCATGTTGTTTTGAGATCGAGATCATTCACTATGTTCAACTTCTCTACCAACAAGAGGATTCACATAATCAGAGAAAGGATTAATAAATTGACTAATTTCCTAATATATTACAGGAGTATGTAATCTTACTAGAGAATTTTTTAATAAAAGCTAAAACTAAATTGAAAGGTAACAATAAATGCATATAGGATTTCTCAATCCTCTCCTTGAATGGGCATGTTAAGTCCTAGATTTTGATTAATTACATTTATATTGTTATATTGGTGTTTTTTGTATCAGCCACCTAGACCCTTGTTAATACCTAGATATTGAGTTATTACATTTCAATTGTTATACCAGTGTTTCCCTGATTCGTCGGATAGACCCTTTAATTGTAATTGTATCATTTGTCTCCTATATATACCAAGCAGACCTAGTTTTAGAAATCATCTCACCTTGTACATTTGTTATATTGTAAAAGGAGGTTTCCCCCTCGAAGAAGATTATCATTCATTCTTATATCTAATTATCAAGGAACAAAGTTACTTATATTTCTATTTTTAGGCTATTTGGATGTTTTTTACCTAACATTTGGTTTTAGAGCATACAATCCTAGGGTATTTCTCCTTCAAAGGAGTCACCTTGGAAATTCTTCTATAACTTTTTTTATCATAAGTTTTAGAAAGACAATTTTTTAGAGCCTGGGGATACATAGTGAATTACTTGTGATAAAAAGTTTAGGTTTTGGTTCACTAAATTTTTTATTTATAGCCAATGGAATTTAGGGTTTTTAACTAGTCCTAAAACTAGTCTCAGACATGTGTTTTTGGTGAAACAATCATAATTATTTTTTTGGGAAATATAAAATATCAAATTTTTTATGATCATGAGGATACATATCACATTCCCTATGGTAAAATTTTCATACTTTTATTCTCTATAATTTTCAAGTTACAAGTTATGGAAGTTAGGGTTTTTTACTAGTTCTACAACTAGTCTCAAACAAGTGCTCCACATAAAACAATCATATATGATTCTAGAAAGATCCAATTTGAGTTCCACTATTTTTATTCGAAATAGGACAGACTATAGTTTTTTAGTTCCAAATTTTAGGATCATATCAAAAAATATGGACATGTAGCATTCTATACAAGTTCTCTCTCTTGAAAGGGCCAAGAATCTACAAGTTTTGGTAAAGTTACCATAACTTTCACTTGGCACATAATTTTTTGGTCAAAACTATGGCATTGAAGTTAAGATGTATAAAAATACTATACGCCAAAATTTTAGACTCAAAGGGATGAAATTTTAGAGATAAATTAGGAGAAAGGTTGGTTAGCAAGACAGTCTTCAAATCAGGGTTTTAAAGGTATTTAGCTTACAATTGACATCAAATTGATTGGAAGATATTTTCTAGTAAGCTTTAATAGATGAAGATGGATCAATGAGTTGTCATTGATACATGATGAAGATGGATCGATGTGGTTTCATTGGTATATGATACACTGTTGGAAAAATTTATAGATGACTCATTATTGTCTTATCATGACTGATAAGGTGCACAAATGGATGAACTCCAAAGTGGTCCCCTTATGGTGAAATCCCTCACAGGAAGATGCTTTGCAAATTGAGTTATCATAGAAGAATGGTCAGAGGACCCATGATTGTATGTGGAATGCCCTCATGGGAAGACTCTTTGCGGATTGAGTTATCCTAGAAGAATGGTTGGAGGAACCATGCTTGTATGTGGAATAATGAGATGAATATCAATGAAGTTGTTGGTGAAACTATCCTGGATGGATAATGCTTGTCATGCCATTTTTGGTGGTATGTGGAATGTCACATAACTCCTCACGGTTTGAGATTTATGGCTCTATGAAGTTGGAGGATGCCCATATGAAGGCTTGAAGCCCCCAAGGTCAAAGAAGTCAAACTGACCTAAAAGAAGAAATCATTATTTAAATGATAAATAAAGTGACAAAGTCAAGATGGATTATTTAAATAATAAAGAGAAGTGACAAAATCAAGAAGGAATATTTAAATGATAAATTATTGGAGAACTTTCTATTTATGGAAAGTGGTTAACCCTAAAATAAGGTAAATAGGTTGAGTGACCTAGAAATGGGTTAAGTGACCTAAAAATGGGTTAAGTGACCTATAGGATGAAAGTATAAATAATATAGATATGGTCTCTTATAGATCATCCCTTTTTGGTGGATCAATGGAGAGATTCTTGTGAGATTATCTTGTGGAGTATTGATGGAGAGCTTCTTGTGAGAGCATCTTATTGGTGTGGATATCTTGAGAATGATTGAAGATCTATTCTGAGGAAGAGAGTGAGAGGAGGATATCATGGACACATCAAAGTTTCGACAATGTCAGAGATCTTGACGACAAAATTCTCGGAGCTTCAGAAACCCTAGTTTCTGAGGTATACATGGGTTGTCTATGTATAGGGTGCATATGCATTGAAGGTATACACGAGCTGACTATGTACAAGGAGTGTATAGTGGATAAAATCATGGAGATTTGTGTTTGAGCTGGTGCTAAGCTCTTGGATGATGAGGCAGGTTCCAAATCTGCATTCTATGGGCTCAGATCTATGATTGAGACACTGGTATGGTTACATTATTGTCTTGATAGATACTATTGTTTGATGTGTTGTGAATTCTTAGGGAATTCTTGGTATGGATTCTATGATATGGTTCAGTTTGGATGATTTGGTTGATGGAGTGATCAGTACTCTTGTGATTCAGTGGTGACATGATTGCTATGGTATACTAGTTGTTTATACATGATTGAGATAACATTGATATTGATTTGTTATGGAGCATGAGCAAGCTATTGGAGAGCTTGGATGTGTTGTGACTGGATGGTGGTCAGATTGGACAGTCAAAGACAAAAGAGAATGATATATTGATTGCAGAGAATATGAGTTGATATTGAAGGACAAACCCTAATAGCTCAAAAGGTATAAGTAGGTTGTTGTATACATTGATTGCATGCATACGCGGGCTATAGTGAGCCAGGGTGTCTGCACATGCTGACTGCACTACTGACAGGTCGCGTACCTATTGACAGATTGATATCTGTTGAGGATTGTTGCCTCATCTCATTTGGTGTTGAGGGTGTAAGCTGAGACTTTCATTATAGAGCTGGTGCTCTTGTAGAGTTGTACTCTATTTAGTTGTTGCTGATAAACCCTCAGATTGTTGTCCATAATAAAAGGAAAATTTGTACATACATCTTGTGTTCTTTGTGTTCCTTGTATTGATGACTTGATGATGATATATTGCTGATATATGTTGCTGATATATGTTCTCATCTAACTGGTTATAAATGAAAACAATGGGTAATGAATAAATGTTGAATTTCAACTAAGGAGTTTTTGTAAAGAGGGAAGCTTTTGGGAAAAAGAGCCCCACACTCATTCACCCCCCCTCTAAGTGTGGTAGGTGTGTCCAACAATTGGTATATGAGCAGGCCTTGACTGCAAGCCTTAACAAGCTTGAAGGAGATCCACAGAAACACAAATGGATGATGAAATACCAATCCTTGATGAGGAAAACTATTCTACTTGGAGAATAGATATGAGATTACATTTGAAGACAATGGGATTAGTTATTTGGAAGGCAGCCATTGGTGGATCAGTTTCATTGAAGAACAAGTCAAAGTTTGCAGCTCAAAGAGAAGGAAAGAAGAATGATGCATTGACTCTCAAGACCATTCTTAGTGGACTCTCAAGCCCTATCAAAGAGAGCATGGGACAATGCACTTCCACCAAGGATCTATGGCAAAGCTAGAGGAAACATATCAAAGAAAGAAGGAGAAAGAAGATATTGAATATCACTCCATCAAGATCACTAAAGGTAAAGAATCTCCAAAAACTCTTGAATGCATTATTTCTAAATGTGATTTTGAAAACATTTCAAATGAAGATAAAGAATCAAGTGATGATAGCACAAAGGAAGATCTTGAAGACATTTCAAATGAAGGAAAAGAATTATGTGTTGGTATTGGCAAAAAGGA
>ML812567.1:122316-156414 GCA_009831015.1 Picea engelmannii
CAGGCTTGGGAGGCTATCTAGGATGCTTGTCCAGTCTATGGAGAAGCTCGACCTAGTCATACAAACATCCCAGATAGTTGGAGTAAGATACATGGTAGATTTTGTGGAAAACATGCTCAAAACAAGGTTGCCACAGGTGTGATAGAAAGCAACAAGACAACTGGCAGTTTAGGGATAGTCTAAGGGATATTGTAGAGTATTTAAAGGTTTTTATAGGGGAATATTTGAAGGCTATTGTAACAACAGTAATAGTTGGCAGTGCCTTGTCACAAAAAACCAATGAAGGTTTCAACATTATAATGGCATTTTCAATGTAATAAAATTGGGCCATTGTCACTGGTACGTGAGTCATGTGGTTCTGGTTTTAAGAACATGATTTTGGGCTTAATATTCTTGTGTACCTATGTATGATATAATTTATAGTTTTGATTTTATGTTGTGATAAATGGTTAGGCTTCTCAATGTGTTTATGTTTACAGTTAAAATTGGGTTAATTTGTGTATAACTATAGAAAAAATAGACCAGACCCGAGGTGCGATCAAAATATAAAATGGTATCAGAGCTTGACGTTCTAAGAAGAGAAGTTGGATCTGAGTTATTTACACATGTGACATCTGTGAGAGGAAGTTTTAGCAGTATTGAGAAGCTATATCTAAGAGGGAGCTACAATGACTGTTGCAGGATGTAGCAGGTTAGATGGTATCTGGTTTGAGACACAGAGTAGACTATCTAGACAAGGATTTGTGGACTATTGCAGCTCAGTGGTGTGGCGGGTTGGGAGTTTTGGTGGATTGGAAAAGAGCCCAGAGGATTGGGAAACTTGCAGAGATGAGTTGTGGAGGCATAGAATGAACTATATTGAGTGTCCATCCGTAACTTGGGACTATTCAGAGAGAGGACACATTTTCATTTGCAGCATGTGTGTAGGCATGTAGAGCTTTGTGACTTGGATAATCGACTTGGAAAGAATTTCATTAGATGATCATGACTTGGGTAAGAAAGAGGTTTGCCTTAGAGGATTTCATGGTTCTTATATAGTGGGAACCACCACCACATGACAGGGTCACATGATTTGTTCAATAGCTTCACAACGTATAACTTAGGTATGTACAAGGAGATTGGTATGAGGACTAGGCATGTAGTACATGGATCTAGAGCAGTATTATTCCATATGAAATCAGAGGATGTTTTGTGAGTGGAAAATGTGTTATGGGTACCAAGAGTGTGTTCTCGGCCTTCGCAATTAAGGAGTAGGGATATGCAGTTTGTTCCGGGATGGATATGTGTTATTGGATGCCTAGAGGATCTATCCAATCATTCAGTGGGAGCCAACCTTCAGGTCCATATGGGAGGGATGCATCTTCCAAGACTGTCAGGAGGGTGTCATGGGCTGAGATGGTCAGGAAGGATTCTCATTGTTGTTCCTAATTTTATACTTAAGGATTCAAAGTATAATGTCAAGGCATCCAAAAAATAAAGAGAGTTTAAAATATGAAAAGAAAGTCAATTCTTTAGGGAAAGAAACTATGGTTGAATTTTTAGTTGTCTTTTCCTAGCTTCCCAACGTTCCTAGATGCTTATGTCTTGTTCAATCACTGCCCATGAACGTTCAAGTTCAACCCAGGTGTTAGCAGTCTCTACGATGGTATTAAACAAGTTTAAAGCGATGCTGGTCTGATCTGTGAGACTAGGTTCTATATTAGGTTGTCTTGCAACAGATACAGTCATGGAGAAAAGAAAATTAAAAGATTTTATGTTTGATTTTTCTATTTTCAATTATATGAGAAAAAATCCTGAAAATGAATTAATAGTATAACAATTCAGAGGCAGTTTTACGTGTCTAAGTCAAATTTGAAAATAATGAATGTGATGAAAGAAAAACATAAAGTTGTTAACAAGGTGAGGCATCAATCACAGAAGAATCTCACTGTGATACAGAAGAATAAAAAGGATGTGATAATTTTAATGAAGCATAAAATGTGGTAATCTAACTAACTCTCAGATCTTGTGTTTGCTAATAACAAATACAGAGGGAAATCTGTAAGCAATCAGATAACCAAATAAACATATAACCACAATAGATGTTTTACTAAGTTGTGATTAGGAATTCATCAAAGACATATGAATAAAGATGCTAGAATATGAAAGAACAGAAGAACACATAACTCAGGATTGACGAAATATGGAGTCTTTGGTTTGCAATTTGTCTTAATTCTCGAAAAGGAGAGATTTCTTCATTTCCATCGACCAATAAAAAGCCCTCTTTTAGTCTTTTGAAACTATATTTATACAAAATATTACCAACCCTATACGGTTGGAGTTTTCTTTACTCCTAGATATTAATGGTTACAAAATAAAAACTTGAACCGTTTCACTTGGTTCCTTTCTATCTCTTTCTCATATTGGCAGAACGTGCATGCATGTGTTACTTTATTATTTCTTTGAATTAATTCCTTCACCTAGATCGAGACACTCAACGCACCTGCTTATAAATTGTACTAATATTCTTGAAGGCTCTGTCACATCCTTTGCCTCAAAAAGATACAACTTTCTCTGTAATTTTGGCAACCTGTCTTGAATACTTTTAGCTTCAAAATTTATTGACTGCAACTATAAATTTGGCTCTACCATCCATTGATCCATTTGAGAAACGTCAACCTATTTCAACTGTGAAATTTCAATTTGAACTTCATTTAATATTTCTTTGATGTCCATTTGATGCTTTATAACATTGATTTTCCCTAATACTCCAGCACAAATGTCCTTTCCAATGCCTAGTGATTTTCTATCTAGAAAATCAAAAGCCTCTTCACAATCTTCATTTATTTCTTGGGCCATTTTCTTACTCTTGGCTATATTGGCCTCCCATGCATTTAGTATGATATCACCCCTAATTTGTTCTGCGACAGTCAATATGGGAGTTACTGGTACCTCTTCTCTAGCTGAAGATACGACTGCCTTTTGAAAGGTGGTTCGGACCGCAATAGCCTCTTTTTATATGAAACCAATATTATCTAATGATTGACCCATCTCCCGAAAATAATCTTGGATGATCCCTACCTTATAAAACAGGCTTTGTTGTAGTGCTTCCAACTTCTGATGCACTTCCAATGCATGGGCTTGAAACACTGCTATATTTACAACCTGGCTTTCAGTAGAACTCAATTTATCTTGCAGCTGCCTTACTAATTCTTCTTGTTGGATGACCTACCCCTGACTTGCTTGAGAATTCTTGTGTGCTTCTTCAAGATCAGATTTAATTCATTGGATTTCTTGTCTGTAGTTGGATCTTGCCCGTTCGAGTCCTTTGTTGATCTCATTTTTGATATTATTCTCTCCATCCCTTATTTGATCTCACAACTGTCTTATCATCTGATTCCTCTACCTCAGCCTTTCTTTCAGGTTATCAACAGAGAATAAGTTGGCCATTGCAAAATCTCCCAAAGAGCCTGCCACCTCTGTAGAAAAATCTTTTTCTTCCAAATTTTGCCCATCTAACAATACTTTGTGATTTTTTACCATTGCACCCTCTTTCGGGTGCATTTATTTCTTCACCACAACCTTTATTTTCTTTCTGAAAAGGAAATCGGTGGGAGGTATCTCCTTGACATGGATAGGCGTGAAATCGCTTATGAACATTGCCTCTATATTAAGATTTCCTCTGGTGAACTATAATGGGGTGATAGCCTCAATGGGGTTGCCGATCTCTGTGGATAACTATTTTCCAACTCCATCTATAGTTGGTTTGTTGGGTGAAGACAATGGCTTGCCTTCCCCTTTCTTTTTTAATGTTTCTGATTTATTTTTAGAATGGTCATTAGATACCTCTGTCGCTGGGATTTCCTTTTTCTGAGAGGAGAGTTCAGAACTATCTGGGTTTTCTAGGGATTTTTATTTGTTAGAGCTCTCGACTTATGGGTTATAGATATCTATTTGTTGTCTATTTGGAGATTTTAGGATTTGCCCTTGTAATACTTTGGGTAGGCCACTTCTTCGGTGTTTTTGGAAATTGTAAAACTCATCCATTTCACCAGTCAGCAGAGCTCAAACTCGGCTCAGAACTTCTTGATAAGATCTTTCCCCTCAAAACATTTCATCATGAGGGGACTCTTTGTGTTTATATTTTTTAATATTGCAACTGGCCATATGGTTTCCCACGACCCTCTGTGGGTTGTGCTTCTTGAATTCAATGCTAACCAAATTTATCTCTTCTAAATCTACAACCTCTACCTTGGAGTGAACGAAATCCAATTAGGAAAATGATCCAATAGACAAAGGAAAATAAGGGCATACCTTTTTCTGCACGACTTTTAGCTCTTTCCTAATCCCATCGAGTACAGTTTGTCGTGCAACTTCACAGCACACCAGTTTGTCTGGTAAAAAATGTGGTAATGCATATGGAGGGACCGAGCAACTGAAAACTCTGATATAAGAGAAATGTTCCTCTATGTACCATCCCACCACTTTACCTAGGCTAACCATAAACCTGTCCGAAATTCTTGGTGGTGGGTGACCAAATATAACAATATGCATCGACACCACTACCCAATTAAAGATTTCATAAAAAAATATTTTTCCTTGTCTTCCCAAAGCTTTGAATGGTAATCATGAATTGGTTATGCATTGTCTAGAGTCCAACTCCAGCTCATCATTGGGAAAGGTGTCATGAATCAGATAGTGTCCATAACATAAGATGACATAAATAATGAAGCTAGTTTCCCTTTGGTTTTATTCATTTGGTATTCTGAGATTTCACTAGCCTTATTATCTGACAATATATTTTCCCAGTCAAAAGAAAATCCTTCCGCCACCGAGTGAATAATGGGAACCCATGGTAGAAAGAAATGGGTTGTGTTCTCTTTTCCATAAATTCTGCACATCATCATGGCTATATACATGAACTATGGTTTAAGCGATGAGATGGAATATACGCCGTGAGATTTGGCTCTGAACTTTTTGAGGCGTGAACACCAGTATTTGATTAGGTTGGAAAGACTCTTTCCATACTAATCACACTCCTTATTATTAAAGTTCACTAGAAAACTGGCGTTATAAATGAAGTTTAATGTTGCAGACAATTTATACATGACATGTATGTGTTCTGGTCGAAATGACCCAACAACTACTTTCTAAGAGTTGAATATCGTTCGAGTCGGGATATCTACATGATCCAACGCCCATCTAATAATGTCGGTGTAAGGTAAAAGTATCGACCTAGTTGCTATCTTATGCAGTTCTGCTTGAGCGATAATCTTATATTTGGTAGATACGTTATCCTTTTCATTGTTGCTTGAATCATCAGGACAATTTACCTCTTCTTATTGTATGGTGTTGAACACATGCGTCCAGGTTTTAACTTTGTTTATACTTCTGGGTGAAGTATGAGAAATAACATTTGTGTTCTGGCTAGAAATTTCACCATCTTCTTTAGGTGCTTTCCGTGGAGCCATGATAGCAAATTCATAGTTCTATTACCTGTTATAGAGAATGAGAATGCAAAAAAATAGTTATTTCGCTAAGCCAACTCTTATGAAAACAAGAAAGTGATTGAGAACTAAAAATCATTTTTTCCTTAAACGCATAAACCATGTTTATACCTTCACTGAAAACGCATTTAATTTCTTTAGTAAAAATATTTGGGGGTTAAAATATGATCCTATTTGGAATCATTTCCCTAAATCAGATATTAATGTCATTTATGGTCGACATCTCAAGAAAAACACATAATTTGAATATATCTGAGTTAATTTTAAGCAATAGATTAATTAAAGTATAATCCTCATTTAGTACCTTAATTAATCATACCTAACACTTAATCAATTTTCAGTGTTTCGGGTCTCAGGGATCTTTAAAGCAATTTAAACTAAGAGTTACGAAACAAGAAATTGCGACAGGTTTTAATTTAGTATAATCATATTTAACTCTCTTAATTAATCACGATTAGTTTAAAATGTCGGGGTTTCGAGTATCAGGACTTCAAAGCCTTTATATGTGAGAGCATTTTGAATCGCGAAGTCGCGACGATATTTAATATTTGTTAATCTTACTTAATCATTAATGAACCCGACTTAACATTTAATACTTTCATGAGTTCGGGTATCGAGAATTCGAGAATGCTCAATATCGAACCTTCGTATTTCGCAAAACCTCGAATCCTGAAATTTCAAAAGAAAACCTTTATATCGATTGATTCATTAATTAAAAATGTGTCTCCATAATCTACTAAGACATTTAAACCTTTGGATTGATCGGAAGACTTCATTTTGATGGTGATTATCCAAGTGCATTTTCATGCTTTTTATTTAAACAAAAATGAAATTTATTTTTAGTCTAAGGTTTAGAAAAATATATATGTTTCAACATAGGCTCCATCTAGGGATCTTGTCTTCTTGTGGGATGAGAAGAACATGTAGACCGAGTGCCTTTATTGGGTAAATGGAGTCATTATTGCAGTTCTGTGAAACACATTCTGAAGAAAGCACAAAACAAGATTTTAGGATTTCATCCTTAACTTTGAAAACTCTCAAAACTAAAACATTCGGTGATCTCGAGTTAGGATTATAATAGTTTTCCTTTCCTAAAACTGTCCTTAGATTTGTATAAGATAATCAAAACAACCTTAATCGTTCTACTAGGATTTATTTGATTTTGTTAGCATCAAGGTGAAGTAATTCCAATATTTTAAGTTAGGGAGTCCGATTAGCTTAGAATGTAGATCTAGCTGAAAAGAGAAATAGTTACCAGAGCATCTTGCAATTCATGTACAACATCCTATCAGATATGTGGACATTACTTCACTTTCAACGAGCTTGTTCAGTACCCCGGTGAAGTTGCTAGATTTCCCACATTGAATTTCCTTTCACCACTTCAATTAGTAATTTAGCATTTAAATGCTGAGATGAGGGCAATCATTTAATGAATTTCCTTTCATCGTCTCTTTTGGACTAGATGGGGGAAATCGTTTTATGAATTTCCTTTCACCATCTATCTTGTTTCAAAACATGAAGTGGGGGCAATCAATCAATATGCAATATACTCGGGAAGATATATGTTTATAATTTAACAACAGAGGTCTGTCAACTCACTTTAATTGCTTTGGAATAATCCTTTTCTGACCTTCAAACATATTTGCCTTCAGGGAAGTTCTCAAGGGGAGTTCTTATTATTTTATTTTTTTAGGGACTTTCCTTTAGCGAAACTAATCAGTTTAATCATGTCAGAATGACTAAGAGAGTTAGGATTAACCTAGACATACTTCCGGTTCAGCTAAAGTTAGAGGAATTATAAAATCTTTACCTATTCTAGTTTTGAAGATTTGTTTATATGTTTCCAAAATTAAGGTGAGACCTTTCTCCTCTATGTAGCTCATGAGATGATATCAAGAATCATGTGAAGAAACAACTTGAACATGAGCAGGGAAAGTGAAAGAGGTTCCATATGTTCTATTGTAGGTACAATCAGTCTTAAACAAGCTTCTTACTCAACTCTTGGAACTCTTCTTTAAATTCTTTTTATTGTTTATGATTCATATATATATATATATATATATATATATTACTTACTTGTCCAGAGAAAAAATTGATAATTAAAAGTTGCTTTTCATTTCTCTGATTAAAGGTTTTGGGGATGATATTAGTAAACATAAGATTACTGTCTTACTCATTAACATCTCCTAGAAAATTTTAACTTAATTTTTTAAGACAAACATTCATACCTCATAAGTTGTTTATACTTCCAGCCAAGCAGACTGTTAGTTTATTACCTGTTTCGAGAGACATTTAACGTGAGTATCTATGCATGCCACCTTTTTGATATCTCAAGTCTCTCATCTTATTAGCAAGTATCCTGCAATAAGATAAACATGATAGTTATCAGGAACTCTAGTAGATTAGAAACCTTCTTATTGCATTTTTTAATATATATATATATATTTGGCTGACCTTTTTGTATTTACAGTAAAAATAAAAACTTACCGAAAGGAAGGTAATTGTAAACAAAACATGAAAACAAACTGGTATGCACAATGAGAGTTCGGAGACATATTACTGCATGAAGTGCTTGAGGTACCACCCATTGATAGGGGAATTAAGAATATTACCGTCGATAATTTCTAAAAAAAAATGCATTATTTTCCTTAGAAGTTGTAATTTTGTATGGTCTGAGTTGTAATTTTGTATGGTCTACACCAGATCCAATCAAACTTACCATGTTTCACAACATCTTATTTTCTAGCTTCCCATTTTAGAACCAAATCACCAGAGAGAAATTCCCTAAATTTAAATTTTTGGTCAAATAAGGCTTTCATATTATCTTTATATTTCTATAGTTTTTCATTTACTTCACCCCTATTTTGTTGAATTTCAATCAATTGATTTATCCTCCTGGTAATGTCATTTGGATCTTCTTTTGAGTCTTGCCAGAGTTTCATTATTGGCAGTGCTAGATTCATGGGTAAAATGACGTCAGTACCATCTACCATCTGAAATGGAGACATTCGTCTTGGTTGTTTTGTGCCTATCTTGTTAGCCCATAAAACATATTTTAAATGTACATGCCATGCTTTCTTATTTTCGATCAGTACTTTCTTAATTATAGTGATCATGATTTTGTTAGATGACTCATCTAATCCATTTCCCTATGGATAGTAGGTCGTGGAGTGTCCTAGCACAATGTTATACTTTTGGCAAAAACTTATTATGGCCATGGATTTGAAATCCTGAGCATTATCAGTAACTATTTTTCGAGGACAACCACATCTTGATAGAATATTCTCCTCCAAATAACTAATCACTACTACATCTGTTGCATTTCACGTAGAAATACCTTCCACACATTTAGTAAAATAGTCTGTAATGGTCAGAATCAATTTATGTTGAGCACTCAAGTGTGGATGGATTTCTCCAATAAAATCAAGAATCCATTGCTAAAACAGAGCTTCAGTTTTAACTAGAACTAAAGGTAATGCTAGAATTTTCTACTTGTATGTAAACAACTGACAAGGATTACAAGTTTTGACTTTAGTGTTTACATCAGTGAATAATTTCATCCAGTAATACCTGGCTCTTAATATTTTATAACCCATTTCTCTCCAGGCGTGGTGTCCTCCATGCACTCCTTCGTGGAATTCATTTATAACTTTTTCTGTTTCAGATTCTACTAAGAATCTTAGTAATAATCCTAGGGGATCCTTCCAATACAATTGACCATCTATAATACAATATTTTATAGCGTGTAACTTCAATGTCCTAGATTTAGATGTGGTTAGGTCGCTGGGGCACTGAAGGGTCAGTAAATAAGAAACAATGTCGTTGTACCAAACAGAACAAAAGAATTTTTCTAGAATTTTAGTTGTGGGCTGATGCAGGAGCATCGCCAGCACATCGAGCGAGCCAGCGCGGAAGTGGAAGACAGCTGGATAAGCCAGCGCAAATTTTGAAACTGCCTTGGAAATTGTTGCGCAGATCTTAAATGAAGCCATTAAGATAAGGCGCACTTGTATATTGTAATGGACCTTGAGCCTTTAAGCTCTCGTCCTTAGGTAGATAGTCGGCATTTAATATAGTTAATGCTGGTAGATAGGAATTTAATTTTAGAATTGATAGCTTTAGAGTCCAAGAGGGAAACGGATATAGACACCCTCATTGTACATTGTAAAATAATCAATTCAGAAGCAGGAAGAGCAGAAGAGCAGGCAGAGAATTGTATGAAGAACACCCATGTACAGGCATTTGAATTAATAGAAGAAAGCTTTGATTCAAATTCATGGTTTATGTTGTTTCTCTGTGTATTGATGTTATGCTCATGAATGTTTGATTCTTGTCATACATTTTCTTTTATATGTTGTGTATGTGATTTCATGGTGGAATTGAAGTCTGAAGAGAAGAAGGAATTAGTTTCAATTGTTTCTCTATTTGAGCCAGAGAATTCCTGCAAGGAGTGCAGTTGAATTGTCCGCAAGGAGTGCGTTGAGAGGAGGGTTCAATTAGAGATAACTTTTGTTCTCATTTCCCCAAAGGTGCAGTTGCAGTTGGGCATAGGAGCTGTGCAAGGAGTGAACAGGCTGGTTAAAGGTCTCAAGGTTGCGAACCTAAGGGAAGTACTAGAAGACTGCTGCTATGGAGTGTGTAGGATCGAGAGACTTCAACACTCAGTCAAGATTGAAGGGTTTCCGCAAGGAGTGCGTGCAAAAGGTTTCCCAAGAAGACTTGAGAGTTGTGAACAAGATCAAGAGGTATAGAACCTCGAGTAACTACCAAGGAAAACACAGGGAGTTGGTTCCTTAAAATCTTGCAAGAAGTGTCGCAGACAGAGCAGAGCAGGCGGACGAGTTTCGTGGGGAGGAACGAAATCGTTTCGCAGAAGCATCAAAAGGGAGAACGGACAGACGAAATCTTCGGAGGAGATTTTGCGAAGTGCTGAGGGTCGTTGGATCTTGCAGAGGTGCAAGGAGGTTACGGAGAGAACGTTCAAAGGTTTAAAGATCAGGAAGGGTCGAGCCTTCGATCAGAGTCACAAGGACCGTTAGATCTACACGTGATATCGTGTATCAGGGATTCGTGAGTCGAAGCTACAAAGAATTGCATCAGGAATTGCGATATCGCGATCCGCGATATCCCGACGAATCCAGAACCGTTCTTTGTTGAGGACGCATGTCAGGAGACCCAAGGAAGTCAAGGTTTGGAGAATCGGGGGTTTCGAGAACAGAGAAATCTTGCCACTTGGAATCGCGATCAGTGATATCCCGATGGTGATGTAACCAGTGTGGGGCCGCAGGAGCTAGTGGAAGACAGGTGGTGCAATATCGGGGATCAGGAAAAGGCAAGTCCTGAATCCATCAACATCAGGGTTCGCAATTCCACAAAGTCTGATATCCCGATAGAATTAACGGGAGTTGAGGTGACAACTCGCATGTGCGTCGAAGTTTCGTTGCATCGGGTATCGGGAGTCGGTAAATCAAAGTGCTTGATATCGCGAGTAGAGAAACCGGGATAAGAAAAGTCCCGACAGGGTGAGAGAAAGTCAGCATTGACTGACCATCGGGTCTCGGGGATTCGAGAGCCTAGTGATCGATAGTGAACTTGCGAAGCCGTGAGTGTCGATCCTCCGATAAGTAAAGAAAGGGGGATCGCACATAAGAGAATTTGTGGGGTGCAGATTTCCCGATAGGGAAATAGAATAACCTTAGAGTTCTTCGGGCCGAGAGAAAGAAGATCCTGTGAGAGAGGACGTGCCTGAGGGTGCGGCTGTGCCAGGTTTGGTATCAGAGCACAGAAGGACTCTTTGCTTTCTGTAGCAGAGAAGGAGAATTCTCCATGCCGCCCAGGAGAGAAAGACAGTCACCCGATCCATAGGATAGGGAGGTGTAGAGAAGAGGTAGGAAGGTAACAAATCCAGAGATGAAGAGACAAATGTGTGATCTCCGAGCAAGACTCGAAGACATGGAGACAACACAAAGACGCACAGTTAGTGCAGGGGATTTTATCGATTCAAAGGATGAAGTTGAAGTTGAACGCGAAGAGGAAGTTGCAGCCAAGGATGCAGCGAATGAACTTCTAATTAAAGATATTGTCAGGATGGGTGCAAAGGCAAAGATGGACATTCCAGTTTACGAAGGAAATCTAGATGCAGAGGAGCTACTAGATTGGATTAGAGCTCTCGATACATATTTCGACTATGAAGATGTCGAAGAGGATATAGAATGCACAGTTAGCGTGATATAGAAAGGGGTGATGATATCTTTGGATCCTTCGAAATGTGGACCAAAAATTATATTAGGCTTATCGTCTTATAAATTTATAATGTCACCTTGAATTTCATTGTCTGAAAAATTAATTATTTTAGCAATTTTCTTTCTGTATACTGGGTTTTTTGCCAGTTCGACCAGAGGTATAGGGATTTTGATTTTATTAATTTCATTTTCTAAAATGAAATTTCCTGTTGTTTTATCAACTTTCGTGGTTTGGGATTTTATCCCCTTCTTTTAAGTTTTATTTATTTGTGATGTTTTTGTCTTAACCACAGGAACCTTCGCTTTCCTTATGTTAATAATTGGTTTTTCAGCTGACTTTATCTTGGTAGACTGTGTGTCAGTAGTCTTGGTTTTAACAGTCTATTTTTCAGTATCTTTTGAAGTTGCCTTGTATGTTTCCCCTCTTGGCAGAATTTTCTTTGATGCGGCGGTTGTGATATTCCTGTTTCTAGGCCTTAAATTGTATTTATGTTGGAGTTTGTCCATTATATTATCAACAATTCCTTGATAAGATAAATCCTCTGTAATATTTCTATTCTCATCAGTTTTAGTTCTGTATTCTGTATTTAAGGATTTTTCATAATCTTGTCTCGTCAAATAATGTTCTTGACAATCATCGCCAGGATTATTTATCTATTTTTCTAAGTCCTCAAAATTTTGCATGTATTCTCCTCCTATAAAATTTTCATTTTTGAAGGGGGTTTG
Source organism: Picea engelmannii (assembly GCA_009831015.1). Classification (NCBI taxonomy): domain Eukaryota; kingdom Viridiplantae; phylum Streptophyta; class Pinopsida; order Pinales; family Pinaceae; genus Picea; species Picea engelmannii. The sequence goes on from ML812567.1 coordinate 134,771, forward strand.
AATCTTTTGATCTTCATTCTTAATTTGTCTTTGTTGTATTTGAGGGTTAGGATTCCTTCTGAAATTATTTCTAGGGAACTGATCGTTCTTTGATTGGTCTAATTCCATTCTCGAGATTGTATTCGACAATTCTTTAATTATTCTCACCATGTCATCCATCTTATCTTCTGAAGACCTAACAGATCCAGAGGGTCCTGCTTGTTCTCTGTACTGTCTAGTTTCTTTATTTCCCGTTTCAAATTTTGTTTTTAACTTTCCTGAGGCCATCATGTTTGATTCGATTTATACAGTGTCATCCTACATTTTAGTGAGATCAAGAGATCTCCTTTATCTCAACAATAGAGTGAAATACAGATCAAATTTCCCAGCAAAAGTTACGTTTGTTGCAGGTTGGGAAGGTTTAACCTCAATTGGAATTTTATTATATAATTTATTGAATATTTTTGTAAACTCAAGAACCGATTCTAAATTTTTCTTTCTTAGAGCCCCAAACTCGGTTAGATAATAGAGATGATCTTTCCTTTCTCCCCATTGTCTAATAAAATCATTTTTTAACTCATCATATGATCCTATGGACCCTACTAGGAGTCCTCAGAACCATTTTCTCATCTGACCTTCGAAAGTTTGAACGAGAAGCCTCGATTAAACATCCTCGTGCTCAAGGCCAAGGATATCAGAAAATTGGTCAAAGAAATTAATTTGTTCAGTAGCAGTTAAATCTCCCTCTCCAGTAAACTTCGACAGATTTTTCATATAATTTTCAGGTAGATCATGGAGAGGGACTGGGAGGACCAAAGGGGCATACCTAGCAGCTACTTTGGAAAATATTCTAGGAGGTGGGGGTGGTACTTGACCACCCCCCCTCCCCCAACACCACCACCCCGACCGCAACCATTAATAATTTAGAGGGTGAAACTTGGAGATTATAGAGAAGAATTTTAAGGATATGTAGTGACCTTTCGGTTACGTCTAGATAAAGTGAAACGGTTTCATAGAACTGACCATTAGGAGACAGGAAATTTGAAAAATAGGGAACTGGAAAAAGGGGATTGGTTTCTTCGGACTCAGAGGAAGTGTACACAGGAGAACCAACAGGAGTCGAGTCAAGGTATACAGTATATTCTTCTAAATTCTGAGAGGTTGTAGACCGAATCTCGGGAACTGGTGAAATGTCAATCGAAGCGGGAAGTGAGATAGATCTTTTACCTCTATTGGTAAAGGAGATAGTTGGAAAAGTTTTGGTTTTAAATTCGGGTAACACCAACTCAGGTTCTAGGGTTTCAATTCTATCGATGGATGTTTCTATGAAAATGAGTTGGGTATTCGACTATTCAAGTAGATCCTTAGTATTTGAATGTGTGGATTTGGGTTGATAAATCTTACCTGTTGATGAAGTAGTCTGTTTAAGGTATCTCCTTCTTTTCAGAATTTTTTCAGAATCAGATATAGGGGATGTCTGCTTATCGTCTAGATTATTTCTGGTATTCTTTCGATAAGAAGCTAGTTTATTAATCACGGAGTCGCCAAGTGAAGGATAATAATAGCCTTATAAAGTGTTTGATCTTTGTTCACTATCAAAGAAAGAAACTTATCAATGTCGTTCTTCCCGGGGAAATATAACTTCGTTTCTTCGTTCCCCGGCAGTGGCACCAAAAAGATGTTGTTCATGTGTTTATACTTAAGGATTCAAAGTATAATTTCAAGGCATAAAAAAAATAAAGAGAGTTTAAAATATGAAAATAAAGTCAATTATTTAGGGAAAGAAACTATGGTTGATTTCTAAGTTGTCTTTGCCTAGATTCCCAATGTTCCTAGATGCTTATGTCTTGTTCAATCACTACCCATGAACGTTCAAGTTCAACTCGCGTGTTAGCAGTCTCTAAGATGGTATTAAACAAGGTTAAAGTGATGTTGGTCTAGTGATCAGTGAGACCGGGTTCTATATTAGGATGTCTTGCAACAAGTACAGTCATGGAGAAAAGAAAATTAAAAGATCTGTTGTTTTTTATGTTTTCTTTTTCTATTTTCAATTATATGAGAAAAATTCATGAAAATGAATTAATAGTATAACAATTCAGAGGTTGTTTTTCGTGTCTGAGTCAAATTTGAAAAAAATGGATGTGATGAAAGAAAAACATAAAGCCGTTAACAAGGTGAGGCATCAATCACAGAAGAATCTCACTCTGATACAGAAGAAGAAAAAGGATGTGATAATTTTAATGAATCATAAAATGTGGTAATCTAACTAACTCTCAAGTCTTGTGTTTGCTAATAGAAAATACAGAGGAAAATTTGTAAGAAATCAGATAACCAAATAAAGATATAACCATAGTAGATGTTATACTAAGTTGTGATTAGGCATTCATCAAAGACATATGAATAAAGATGATGGAATATGAAAGAACAGAAGAACACATAACTCGGGATTGACGAAATATGGAGTCTCTAGTTTGAAATTTGTCTTAATTATCGAAAAGGAGAGATTTCTTCATTTCCATCGACTAAGAAAAAGCCCTCTTTTAGTCTTTTGAAACTGTATTTATACAAAAGATTACTAATCCTAGACGGTTGGAGTTTTCTTTACTCTTAGATATTAACGGTTACAAAATAAAATCTTGAACTGTTTCACTTGGTTCCTTTCTATCTCTTTCTCATATTGGTAGAATGAGCATGCATGTGTTACTTCATTATTTCTTTGAAGTACTTACTTCACCAGGATCGAGACACTCGACGCAGCTGCTTAGAAATTGTACTAATATTCTTGAAGGCTTTGTCACATCCTTTGCCTAAAAAAGATATAACTTTCTTTGTAATTTCGACAACCTATCTTCAATCCTTTTACCTTCAAAATTTATTGATTGTAACTGTAAATTTGGCTCTACCAGCCATTTATCCATTTGAGAGACGTCAACTTGTTTCAAATGTGAAATTTCAATCTAAGCTTCATTTAAGCTTTCTTTGATGTCTAGTTGATGCTTTATAACATTGATTTTCTCTAATACTCCAGCACAATTGTCCTTTCCAATGCCTAGTGATTTTATTTCTAGCAAATCAAAATCCTCTTCACAATCTTCCTTTATTTCTTTGGCCATTTTCTTACTCTTGGCTATATTGGACTCCCATGCTTTTAGTATGATACCACTCCTAATTTGTTCTGTGACAGTCAATCTGGGAGTTACTGGTACCTCTTCTCTAGTGGAAGATACGAATGCATTTTAAAAGGTTGTTTGGGCCGTAGTAGCCTCTTTTTCTCTGAAACCAATATTATCTAATGATTGACCCATCTCCCAAAAATAATCTTGGATTATCCCTACCTTAGAAAATCGGATTTATTGTACTGCTTCTAGCTTCTGATGCACTTCCAATGCCTGGGCTTGAAACACTGTTATATTTACAACCTTGCTTTCAGTAGAACTCAATTTAGATTGCAGTTGCCTTACTAATTCTTCTTGCTGGATGTACTGCCCCTGACTTGCTTGAGCAGTCTTGTGTGCTTCTTCAAGATCAGATTTAAGTCGTTGGAGTTTTTTTTCTGTCGTTGTCTCTTTCCTATTCGAGTCCTTTGCTGACCTCGTTTTTAATATTATTCTTTTCATCCCTTATTTGATCTCGCAATTGGCTTATCATCTGATTCCTCTGCCTCAGCCTTTCTTTCAGGTTATCAATAGAGAATAAGTTGGTCATTGCAAAAGCTCCCAAAGAACTACCACCTCTGTAGAAAAATCTTCTTCTTCCAATTTTTTCCCATCTAAAAATACTCTATTCTTTTTTACCATTGCACCCTCTTTCAGGTGCATTTCTTTCTTCACCACGACCTTTATTTTCTTTTTGAAAAATAACTCGATGGGAGGTATCTCCTTGACATGGATAGGCATGAAATCACTTATGAACATTGCCTCTATATTAGGATTTACTCTGGTGAGCTGTAATGGCATGATAGCCTCAAAGGGGTTGTCAGGAATGTTCCCCTTGCTTGTCTTCCCCTTTCTTTTTTAATGTTTCTGATTGATTTTTAGACTGGTCGTAAGATACCTCTGTCATTGGGATTTCCTTTTTTTGAGAGGAGAGTTCAGAACTATCTGGGTTTTTTGGGGCTTCTTGCTTGTTAGAGCTCTTGACTTCTGGGTTATGGGTCTTTGTTTGTTGTGTATCTGGAGATTTTAGGCTTTTCCCTTGTAATACTTTGGGTAGGCCACTTCTTCGATGTTTTTGGAAATTGTAAAACTCAACCATTTCATCAGGTAGCAGAGCTCGAACTCAGCTCAAAACTTCTTGATAAGATCTTACCCCTTTAAACATTTCGTCATGAGGGGACTCTTAGTGTTCATATTTTTTAAGATTGCAACTAGACATATGGTTTCCCACGACCCTCTATGGGTCGTGCTTCTTGAATTCAATGCTAACCAGCTTTATATCTTCTAAAGCTGCAACCTCCACCTTGGAGTGATCGAAATCCAATAAGGAAAATGAACCAATAGTCAAAGGAAAAGAAGGCCATACCATTTTCTGCATGACTTTTATCTCTTTGCTAATCCCACCGAGTACAGTTTGTCATGCAACTTCATGACACACCAGTCTGTCTGGTAACAATTGCGGTAATGCATATGGAGGGACCAAGTAGCTGAAAACTCTGATATAAGAGAAATGTTCCTCTATGTACCAGTTTGCCACTTTACCCAGGCTAACCATAACCCTGTCTGAAATTCTTGGCAGTGGGTGACCAAATATAACAATATTCATCGACACCACTACCCAATTAAAGATTTCATAAAATAAATCTTTTGCCTTGTCTTCTCATAGTTTTGAATGGTAATCATGCATTGGTTCTGCACTGTCTAGAGTCCAACTCCATCTCAGCAGCGGGAAAGCATCATGAAACAAATAACGTCCATAACATAAGTTGACATACATAATGAAGTTGGTTGCCCTTTGGTTTTCTTCGTTTGGTATTTTGAGATTTCTCTAGCTAGATTATCTAACAATATCTTTGCCCAGTCAAAAGAAAATCCTTCCACCATCGAGTGAATAATGGGAACCCATGGTAGAAAGAAATGGGTCATGTTCTCTTTTCCATAAATTCTGCACATCATCATGGCTATATACATGAACTATGGTTCAAGCGATGAGATGGAATATACATCGTGAAATTTGGCTTTGAACTTTTCGGGGCGTGAACACCAGTCTTTGATCAGGTCGGAAAAACTCTTTCCATACTGATCACACTCCTTATTATTAAAATTCACTAGAAAACCGACGTTATAAACAAAGTTTGATGTTGCAGACAATTTATACATGACCTGTATGTGTTCCAGTTGAAATGACCCAACAACTACTTTCTAAGAGTTAAATATCATTCGATTCGGGATATCTACATGATCCAACGCCCATCTAATCATGTTGGTGTAAGGTAAAAGCATCGACATGGTTGCTATCTTATGCAGTTCTTATTGAGTGATAATCTTATATTTGGTAGATAAGTTATCCTTTCATTGTCGCTTGAATCATCAAGACAGTTTACCACTTTGTATTGTATGGTGTTGAACACATGCATCCAGGTTTTAACTTTGTTTATACTTCTGGGCGAAGTATCAGAAGTAATGTTTGTGTTCTGGCCAAAACTTTCACCAGCTTCTTTAGGTGCTTTCCGTGGAGCCATGATAGCAAATCCAGAGTTTTGTTACATGTTACAGAGAATGAGAATGCAGAAAACTAGTTATTTCGCTAAGCCAACTCTTAAGAAAACAAGAAAGTGATTCATAACTAAAAATCCTTTTTTCCTTAAACGCATAAACCATGTGTATACCTTCACTGACAACACGTTTAATTCCTTTAATAAAAATATTTGGGCATTAAAATCTGATCCTATTTGGAATCATTTCCCTAAATCGGATATTAATGTCATTTATGGTCAATATCTCGAGAAAAGTGCAAAATTTGAATATATCCGAGTTAATTTTAAGCAATAGATTAATTAGAGTATAATCCTCATTTAGTACCTTAATTAATCATACCTAACACTTAATCAATTTTCGGTGTTTTGGGTCTCAGGGATCTTTAAAGCAATTTAAACTAAGAGTTACGAAACGCGAAATCGCGACAGGTTTTAATTTAGTATAATCATATTTAACTCTCTTAATTAATTGCGATTAGTTTAAAATGTCAGGGTTTTGGGTATCAGGACTTCAAAGCCTTTATATGTGAGAGCATCCCGAATCGCGAAGTTGCAACGAGATTTAATCTTTTTTAATATCACTTAATTGTTAATGAACCCGACTTAACATTTAATACTTTCGTGAGTTCGAGTATCGGGACTTCGAGGATGCTCAATATCGAACCTTCGTATTTCGTGAAACCCCGACTCCCAAAATTTCAAAAGAAAACCTTTATATAGATTGATTCATTAATTAAAAAGGTGGCTCCATAATCTGCTAAGACATTTAAACCTTTGGATTGATCGGAAGACTTCATTTCGACGGTGATTATCCAAGTGCATTTTCGTGCTTTTTATTTAAACAAAAATGAAATTTATTTTTAGTCTAAGGTTTAGAAAAATATATATGTTTCAACACTCATGAGTGAGAGTCTTATAGGGAGGGATCACACCAAACAACAAAACTTGTTTCAGTGACAGGGGGAGCACCCAATCAGAAGGATTGGAGAGAAGTTGTGTTATTCAATCGAGTGTGGGAGACAGAGCTACTCCAAGGATGGGAGATAACACTACTTTCAGGTGATGATGGAGGATGGAATGTCTCCCTCAATAAGAGGGAATTTTTATGATTTTTTAGAATTGGGAGCCATTCCCACCAATGGCCTAGGTTCCAGGCACGTGGGAATCATCGTGGGCACTAGATTGTCCCTTTCGTTTGGTAAAAACCCCCTTGTATTTTGAGTTGGGGGCTTGGTGATGGGATTTGTGGGTTTGTGTAGGGGCTTCACACCCACATAGAAAGTCTAATTTTATGTTGACATGTGGAGGGGATTCTATGATGACCCCTAAGACTTGTATATAAAGGAGAGATGTCATTGTGACATTTCACATGCGTAGAGTGACAAGTGAGATAGAGGTTGGAAATTTCAGTCGAAGTGTGGTGACCTCGGTCCAACCATGGAAGAGGTTATAAGGCCTTTGTGTTAGTTGTAATTTACGCGTTTTGGGAAGGTCTGTTGTGATATGTTTTTCCTGGGCAGGTATCTTGCTGGCGAGAGGCAGCTGTTTATTTCTAGGAAGGGGGGGGAGAGGGATATTTTTGGTTTGTTACAACTGAGGAAAAGAATCCATAGGCCTATAGAAGGATTTTTCAGCCCAAGAAAGGGTGCAATAGGCTCCCAGGAGGCTTGATTTTCCAGAACATGGGAGTTGCAAGCTTGAGATGCTATCTAGGAGGCTCGACTAGTCTGTGGAGAGGCTCGACCTACTCATAAAAATAACCCAGATAGTTTGCAGCAAGATATAGGGTATAATTTGTGGAAAATAGGCTTATAACAAGGTTTCCATAGGTGTGACAGAATGCAGTAGGAAAACTGGCAGTTTGGGGACAGTATGAGGGTTGTTGCAAAGTATTTAAAGGCTATTACAGGGGAAGATTTTAAGGTTGTTGTAAAAACGTAACAGGTGAGTTTTCTGAGAAGTGCCTTGGCATGGAAACTAAGGAAGGTTTCAAAATTGTATTGGCATTTTCATTGTAATAAAATTGGGGCATTGTGCCCGGTGCAGGAGCCCCGTGGTTTTGGTTTTAAGAACATGATTTTGGGCTTAAGATTCTTATGTACCTATGTATGATCTAATTGCTAGTTTTGATTTTTCGTTGTGCTAAATGGTTAGGAATCTCAATGTGTTTATGTTTCCACCTCAAATTGGGTTAATTTTTGTATAATTGTAGAAACAATAGACCAAACCTGAGGTGCAATCAAAATATAACAATAAGGAAGGCCCCTTTTCCTTTGAAGGGAGCAACTTAAAGGACAGAACTTACTCAAACCCATTTATGAAAAGGAAATGTTGGCCATGTTACATGCAATTAAGAAACAATTCCCTTACTTAATAGGAAGACACTTCAAGGTAAAAATAGATCATGATAGTTTGAAGTACTTCTTAGAACAATAATTATCTTCAGAAGAGAAACAAAAATGGGTTACAAATATGTTAGATTATGACTTTGAAATTGTATACAAAAAGGAAAACAAAATGTGGTGGAATATGCACTTTCATGGAAAGAAGAAGACACATAGTGCTTATGTTGTGATATTTCTATTTTTCAATCTAATTGGGTGGAAGAAGAAGGGTTGGAATGGAAGCAAGATCAGAAGGTATTGAATACCATTCAACAACAACATTAGTACCCAACTGAATTAGATAAATGTGTGTGGAATAATGATTTACTGTGGTATCAAGATTGCCTATATTTATGTAATAATTCCCAAATCAATTACAAATTCCTTTTGGAATTTCACACTTCTCTTATAGGAGGACATTCTAGGTTCTGAAAACTCACCATGGGATTAAGAAGGGATTTTTCCTGGGAAAGTCTTAAAATTTATGTTCAAAAGTTTTTGGTTGAATGCGTGGTATACCAACAAAATAAGGGAGAGACAATCAAGACCATGGGTCTCTTACAACCATCATCCATACCAAGTCAATGTTGGGAAGAGGTTTCAGTGGGTTTTAATACAGGTCTACCTAAGTTCGAAGGGAAGAATGTCATCGTGGTAGTGGTGGATTGACTCACAAAGTATGCCCATTGTTTTCTCTCTTTCTCATCCTTATAAAGCAAGTATAGTAGCCACAACATTCATGGAAACAATTAAGAAGATACATGGAATCCCCAAGATTATTGTAAGTGATATAGATCCAATTTTCACTGTTAATTTTTTAACTGAATTATTTTCTTGTTTGGGTACTCAATGGGCTCACAACTCCTCTTGCCATCCTCAATCCAATGGGTAAATTGATATTGTGAATAAATATGTATTTTATGCTTTGGATATCATAAACAAACACAATAGGTCAAGTGATTTCCCTTGGCATAATGGTGGTACAACACATCCTTCCATACTTCATAAAAACATCCCCATTTATGGAACTTTATGGCTATCATCCTTCATCCATCACATCACCCTTGAGAGGGAAAGTGAAGGTACAAGTAGTGGAGGACCACATAGAGCACCAACAAGAGGTTCTCCAACTATTGAAGGACAACTTGGTCATACAACAAAATAGGATGAAATAAAAATAATATCAACATCACAATGAAAGAGAATTTGAAGTGGGAGATTGGGTATTTTTGGGCTACAACCATACAAATAGATGTCCCTAAAGCTACAAGAAAAGGACAAAAAATTAGCACCCAAGTAATATGGTCCCTATAATGTGTTGCATAGGATTGGAAGTATGGATTGCAATTTGGAGTTACCTCCATCTTCACATGTATAGCCAATATTCCATGTTTCTTTCTTAAACAAGGGTTACAAGATCCCAATTCAAACTATTTTACCATAGATTAATGAATAAGGGAAAATAATACTAGGACCAAAAGCAATCCTTGAAACAAAGATCAACCATGAAATCAAGCAATTATTGAGTACCTCATCAAGTGGAAGAACCTACTAGTAGATGAGGCAACATGGGAAGATGTGTTCTTCATCCAGAAACATCCACAACTAATCAAGTATTGAGGGGTGTTAAGTTCTAGATATTGAGTTATTACATTTCTATTATTATATTATTTTTGTGCTTATTATTTGGCTAGACCCTTATTAAGCCCTAGATATTGATTTATTACATTTATATTGTTATATTAGTGTTTCCCTTATTGGTCGGCTAGACACTTTAATTGTGAGTGTACCCTTTGCATCATATATATACCAAGGACACCTGATTTTAGAAAGAGTCTCATATTGTAAATTTGTTATATTGTAAGAGGAGGTTATCCCATAGGAGAGGCTTATCATTCATTCTCCTATCTAATTCTCAAGGTGTGGAGTTACTTCTATTTCTATTTTCAGAGTATTTGGGTGTTTGTTTCGTAACAATGCCCTACTCAAGGATGTTATTGGAACCCTTGTTTAAACAAACAACATTGAAATATGTAACAGAACTAACGCTTCTTCTCTTATTCTAACTACCAACTTTGTTTTGAGCATACAATACAAGTTTCCAAGCTGAAGCAAGCAATATCATTCTTCTTCTCTTCCAAAGAGTCATTCTCATCTTACAAATCAAAAGGATCACTACTTATCCATGGGTAAGAAGACATACACAATACCTTGAAGCCAAGGAAAACAAGAATAAGGTATTCAAACTAAGAAAAAAAATAAAAATAAAGGCTAAAGCATCTTCATTCCATTCCATACCCTCATCTTTCCATTCTATACCACAATTTCAAATTTCCACTCATGATTGTATATATGTAGCCAATCACTTCACTTATACATACACTTCACTCCTCCATTCATATACCATACACCATGCATGCTTGTTTTTTTTTTTTTATCTTTGATGGTGTACTATAAGGGACATGACTTACAAGCCACTACAAAAAGTTACACTTATAGGCTACTACAAAAGACTCCATATAAACGATATTATAGAAGAATACATCTACAAAAAACTACAAAATACTCCACCTACAAGATACTATAAGAGAGGAGATAACATGCTACTACAAAAGACTACACCTACAAGCTACTATGGGAGATTTTATTATAAAAGACTACAAGATAAATATGCTACTATAAAAGATTACCATATCAAGAATGCAAGATAAAAGAAGACTACAAGACCTAATCTCTACATCCACAACACACTCAAGATTCTAATGCATCTACACAGGAACTTCATTAGCAACATCACTTCATGCAAAGGATGAATATATTAAAAACAACAAGCACAATACAAAGATCAAAATGAAAGTAATCCACTTAAATTTTAGTTTTTATAATTATGTTTATGTAGACAAGAATGCCACACATAATCTATCCCTATAATTACACTATCGTTATCCCATCACCTAAATAATATCAACGCAGACGTTGAAAACTCAGCTTGAGGAGGAATTAACGTAGAGTTATCATGAATTTTGTGATCATTTGATGATATGGCAAGCTAGTTAGGAGAGTAAAAAGTGGGAAAGTCAAGTCAAATCAAGTTGCAATGGAATAATCACAAGAAAAAGTCGTCAATCAAATTTGAAATTTATGGCATTATTTTTGGAGGAAAGCCAGGTATGTGAGCTCTTGAACCACCCAATTGAAAAATAGAATATGATTGAAGAGGCCAAGCATGCGTACGAAGTTAAAATGTTGTGTGAGTTGATAGTGGAGGTAAGCATTGTTGGATATTGATAAAAGTGTGCATAGCTTGAGTTGATAGTGGAGGTAAACACTATTGATGATGGTGGAAGTAAACATTGCTGAAATATCCTAAAATGGATAAAGCCCAAAAATTTTGAGTAATCCAAGGTTCAAACCCTATTAGAACTACAAGTGTGGAGAATATAGAGGTTAATCAGGGATATCTAAGTTCTAAGTAAATAATGAGCTTATTTTTTTTTTGAGAAACCACAAATAAAAGTAAATAAAATTTTCAAGAATAAAGTTACTAACTTAACAAGAACTTTTTAGAGTTCTTGGTTTTTTATCTTCGAATTAAAAAGTGGTGCTACCGATGATACACTTTTTTTGGGTATGGTTAAAATTCTAACGTGTTTGAAATCGCGATTTTGACAACTAAATAAAAAATCTAAAATTGACCCTCAAATCAAAAAGTGATGCTATCAATGGATCGATACTTTTTTTGAATTTAAAATTATGAATTAATTGACATTATAGCCTTGACTACTAGTACCATCACAGATTAAAAAACTCAAAATCAACCTCTAAATTGTCTAGTAAAAATTTGTTTATGAATCATTTTTATTTATTTATTTATGTTACATTAAAAAATAAATAAAATGAATAAAAAACACACTACATAGTAAAGTTTTTTTTAAATGAAACAACACATTTAAAACAAAAAATTAATAACCCAAAATTAAAATTAAAAAAAATTAAAAATAAAAAAAAATTAAAACTTCGAAAATCAAAATTAAACCAAAAATCAAATTTAAAAAGAAATAAATTTTAAAAAGGTTGAAATACTAAAGTAAAAATAAAAAACTAAATTAGAACATGAAAAAATTAAAAGAAAATTATTTTAAAAACCAAGTTAATAAAAAAAATCAAAAACTATTTAAAAAAAAAATCAAAATATAATTAAAAAATAACTTTTAAACCAAAAAAACATAATTAAAAAAAAAAAACAATTTAAAAAAATAAAAAATAAAAAAGTTTTAAAACAAATCGAAATAAAGTAATTTTAAAAACAATTTAAAAAATAAATGAAGCATTATTTAGATGCAGGGGAGAAGAGTGGAGGGGTTCTCAATGTGACCTCAATGCCTCCTCCCCTACATACCACATCTCCCTCCCCATCCCCCTTTATTACCCTTCTCTCCCTGCATCGCCTATGGACCGTCCCTCCTCTCCTGCAACTTACATTCCCCTCTCCTCTACTCCCTTCCCCTTTTTTTTCCCTCCCTTCCCCCTCTCTCCCCTCGCTACACGTAGATTGACCAGTCTGTGGGTGACACAGGAAGAGGGGGTGGGGAGGGAAAGGGAGTTAAGGAGAGGGGGAAGTGAATTGTGTGGGAGCGAGGGGAGGGAAAGGAAGCTAAGGAGAGGGGGAAGTGGGTTGTGTGGGAGCAGGGAGGGGAATCACGTTGGGTGTCAGGGGGAGGTTCCATGGGAAGCGCATGGCGAGGAGGGGGCTGAAGAGTAGGGACGGGAGCGAAGGAGAGGGGGATGTGGGCTATGAGGGAGGATGGAGGGTGGTCATAGTGAGTGCTCAAAGGGAGGAGGAGGGGGGCATGATTTATTTTTTAATTATATATATATATTTTTTATTTTTTTCTTAAATGGTTTATTAACTATAATTTATTTATTATTTTTTTGGTTTAAAAGTTTTTTTTTTATTTTGTTTTTTAAATATTTTAATTTTGTTTTTTTATGTTGTAATTTTTTTTAATCCTTTTATTTTTTCGTTTTCAAATTTGATTTTTGGGTGCGTTTTTTGTATTTTGTTTTTATGGTTTTTATTAGGTTTTACTTTTTATTTTATTTTCCTTTTTTCAGTTTTGTTTTATTTTGACTTTTTTTTTAATTTTTAATTTGGGTTATTGATTTTTTTAAATATGTTTTTTTTCATTTAAAAAAAATATTGCAAAGTGTGTGTTTTTTTTTCATTTATTTATTTTTTAATGTAAAATAAATAAATAAATTTATATGTAAATTTTCAAGTGATAATTTAGGGGTTGTTTTGAGTTTTTTTCTCTGTAATGGTACAAGTGGTTAAGACTGCAGTGTCAATCAAATCATAATTTTAATTAAAAAAAAAACGCAGGTGTTACCGGTAATAACACTTTTTGATTTGAGGGTCAATTTTGGGGGTTTTGTTTGGTTATCAAGGTTTAAATTTCAAACAAGTCATAATTTTAACTATCCCCCAAAAAAGGGTGCTATTGATAGCACCATTTTTTATTTAGGTGTTGATTTCAGTGTTTTTGACACAAAAATATGGTTTTGGGGGGCTAGAGTTCTCATTTTGAGGTCATAATTCTCGTTAAGTTGGTAACCATATTCAAATAGAAGGAGCAAGGTACAAGACAAAATATTTGAAACAAAATATATAAAGGAAAGTAGGCAAATTTACCCAACATGCAGGGCACTCAGGGCTAAAAAAAGGCGAGTCCCTAACTAGAATCTTCTTTGTTCCCGAGAATAAGAACGAGTGGACAAGCTTGCTATTTAGAATAGAGTATTTTGATTTTTTTATGAATGAAAATGAGTTAGGATCATAATCAAAACCATCCATAGGTTTCTTGCTTATTATTAAAACAATAAAACAAGTGAAGTAAACCCCAAGCAAGAAGACACCATCATGATAGTTGGATTTAATACAAGGGAACCCACATATCCCTCTAAAATATATATGTTAATCCTAAAGTAGTGGAGGTATTATAAAAATTAAATTGGAATGAATACTTTAATAGGATCAAGGGGGTTCAGGATGAGGTTTCTTTAAATTTTGTAAAGAATTTACAACACTTGAAAGGACAAGAGTACATAACAATAGTGAGGGGTTTATAAATTCAAGTTGGTGAACCCATGTTGATCGGAATTATAGGGATCCCTATTGAGATGCTATGGGACAAGGTGCAGAGATGCCCTACTTTACTGCAAAGAAAATTTTCTTTAGGGTTTATGAAAAGACAGAAGAAAACAAGAATGGTGTGAGAAACATATAACATTTGAGGGAAGAAATAGTATGGTCCATACATACCATTTCAGGATGCTACACCAACTAGGAAAATTCTACTATCAATAGCTTAGGAAAAACTTGAGTATCCTCTACTATCTATTACAGTCTCTCAAAGAATCAAGTTCTGAGTGAAGGGAGGAAGAGTGGATTCATTAGCCTAGAATTGGATAATCAAACTCATTGTTTGTGATGGATAAAAAAATCTTTCCAAGTGGTCTGGGACAAGTCTTTTACCATGAAAAAGGAATTATTTTTTCCTTGCAAGCCAACTCAAGCCAAGAAGTAGCAGCAATAGACTTAAGGAAGAATAATAAGGCTAGGAATAAGTAAGAAAGAAGGGCATAAAATAAAAAATCCAAGGTGAGGAAGATAGGGAAGCCTCTTCTAAAACAAAGGAAGATTCAAGAGATGGTGCAACTACCCTGATTCAGATGGGCACCCCTCAAGGTAGCCCTACCAAGACAACTCTAGGAATCCCATCAGGAGGGAAACAAATTGCAGCAAAGAGATAAGATAGGAAAATCACAACTACATAGGATTATAGGCACAATTTGAGTAGCAGATGTTAAACTTACAAGAAAAAAATTGAGATCTTCAAGATGCATCATCTAGATGATAAGAAGCATTTGAAGGAAGAAATGAAGAACTAAGGGATTCATTTGAAAAACAAACCAAGGATATTGAGAAAAAGGTAATAACAATTGAGGAACTAGAGGTAGTTATCCAACAAGCCACATAAGTAGTAAAAGAAATGATGTCTTGTAGACCCCCTACAAGGACATGCAATGTGTTCCTTAGGGGAAAATGGTTCAAGTTTCAACTAAGGAATATTTCTAACCACCTCCCTCATGATAAAGAAAACCAAAATGAATTCCCAAATATTTATCAACAAAGTGATTAAAGATCTAACGACCAACTTTGTGAATTCTACTTGCATAATTTTGCATGCCACACCCTTATAGTTGGTCCCACAATCCTTATGTGTGGGATTTGAAACTTAGGGAATTTTTCTCCTTGGTTCACAATGAAGAGGAAAGAGTTCCAAAACTATAGATATACAAGGAAGAGGAAGTAAGAAGCCATCTATGGGTCAGAGCAGAGACAACAATGTTGGATGAGGTATTGAAAAATCACATAACCCTGACCTCAGACATAGAACTAGTACCCCATCTTGGATTAAAATCAAGGAGGGGTAGTTTCCATTATGAAATAATGGTCAAGGATTCAATAGAAAGGGAAATATAGTTTTTCCAACATAGGTGAGAAGAGGTACCCACTGCTCTCAAAACATTAGAAACCCATTCTCCATAAGATTTGATGGATTACCTCTTCAAGGAATAGGTACACACAGAAACTGTCAGGAATATGAAACTTATATGGATTGGTATAAAGTTCAAATACCATATGTTTCTCCACTATATATATATAGGAGAGGTGGATGAGGAAAAAGAAAGAAGGAGATGGAAGGAAGAGGATAAACTAGCATGGTATCACAACATAGGGGTAGCCACCTTGATTGTGGCATATGACTTCAAACAAGCAACATATAAATATCAACCATTAGAGAAACAAGGTTGAGCAAGGAAAAAATAATTTTTGAGGTGTTGTTTTATTGCGCAGGGATGTGCAAACCCTCCAACTGGAAGGTAATGATGAGCCTTCATTATTTATCTTATTTATCCCAGACTATATAAACCTTTGATACATTTTTCTCCAAGACCTTCATATAGAATACTCATTCCTTTTTTAATTTATTACCAAGGTTATTATGACGTGTGTTCATCTATCTACACATTGTTTACTTGAAATATTGAATATGAATGTGATGCACTTTATTCTTGAGTTAATTTGAGTATTTTTGCATGTATTTCCTATGAAGAATAATATCATTCAAAGGCTAGGAGAGAGAGAATCAAGTCACTAAGGGAAATATCGAATCCTCTCCACTAATGACTTGAGACAACTAGGTACATAATGTGCAATTCAAGGAATCTTGTCCCTCCCCCCAGGAGCTTCCAACACTCGAAGTAGCATTAATGGCCTCTAAGAAATTTGAATTATACAATATTGGAGGATTAAAATTGCATAAGGATGAGATCCTAGAAAACACAATTCATGTTTTTAGGGACATCTTCCATCAATCAAGGAAATGATTGGAAGTTTAGTTAGATTTTTTCTAAGAATTTATAGGAGAAAAGGATAATAGATTAGGAATCTCACATTTTTTCCTTGTTATCATTTCTCTAGTACTATTGATAGTTCAAGTTGTAGCATAAGGAAACCTATTTTCCTATTGTTATGATACATTTTGAATAAGAGAAGACAATTTTCTTACATATTTCAGTGTTGTTTATTTAAACAAGGGTTTCAGCAGCATCCTTGAGTAGGTCCCACTCAAGGGGAGGAATGGGAACCCTTGTATGCATATATTGTTACCTTTCAATTCCATTGTAGTATTGATTATATACTTCTATAGCAATTTCCCCAAGTTCTAGAGCAGTCGGTGAGGGAGTGTGATGTTAAGGCACTCTGTAAATGAAAGTCATTGGTTTAAAACCCTTGGGGACACCTCAGATCCAACCATGTTAAGGGTTGGTGTGGTCCAAGCCAAGTGTGATCCCCAAGTGATTTTGATGGATTAGATTCCCTTGGGTCATGGCATCTCAACCACATGCCAGTCCTGCGGGTCAGGGATAGTATAGACAACAACAACAAAAATACTTCTATAGTAATATTATAGGCTGATGTAGTAGACTATACAGACAATTTATGTTATTTCCATCATTTCAATGTTTTACTTCATGTCTTTAAACAAGAATTATGTAGTTTATACTTTGTGTACTTCATTTCTATGATTTAATTTTATAATTTTCATTACTTAAAGCATGTTTGATGAGAAATATAAGGTTACTAAATGTTGTAACGATTGATTTTCTAAGAGAATCCCTTAGGATCCTAAGTTTCATCAGTGCATTAACCTAGTTCTTTATCCCATAATAAATGAACTAAGACCTCTATCTACCCTTGAATATTTTCATAGGAATTAGAGTGAATCTCACAAGTTAATAATATGAAAAAAGGGGAATGACTTGCCAAAATTTGAGCATTTCGTTTATGCAATTTTCCAGAATGTTAGTTTTGAATCAATACTTTTGTAGTTGCATACATAGTGCATAGCACCTCATCATTTTGCACAAACCTTGGGTTGAAATTTAAAGTGATCTAGGAATTCAACATTCATTGCTACTAAGTCTTTGGATTAAAAATAGGATTCATTAACTAACTATAGGCCTTCTTTGGAAAGGGCATTAGCAACTAAATTTTTCTCTTTGAACGCATGTAAGAATGACATAGAATAAAAAATTAGATTGGATAATAATAATTTATTCATAAATAAGACCTAAAAGTAATTTTCTTATTTTGTATTTCCCCTTCATCCAATTAATAACCACCATGGAATCACCAAAAATGTGAAAATTAAGGATCCCTTTATGAGGAACTATTCACAATAAAATTTTCAAGGCAAGTAGCTCCACATAGATATTTTTACCCCCTCATATCCCAACCTTGAATTTAAAAAAATGACCTTCATTGAAGAACAATAACCCCCATATCCACCTAAACATAGGTTTCCTTGGCAAGCCCTATAAAAAAATCCCCAATCCCAAGTTGTGTTTAATAATAGTAATATGAGAAATTCACCTCTAACAAGAGACTCTTGTAGAGAAATTGAAACCGACAAAGATAGATCTACTCTATAGGGCACATTGGAAAGGAGGAATTTACATGCCTTTACAAATTTAATTGTTTCTAGATAGCGATATCCCCAAAGATACTATGATAAGTAGGGCCTTAAACTCTTTTATGTATTCCTAAAACTATGAAGATTTCAAACATACAACTATTTTTTCTCCATGCCACCCTTCCCTACCCCTATCAAGGTTTCCAAGTCAAGCGAAACCTACATAGAATAACTACAAAATATTAAAAGGTGCTTAGTTATTTCCTCTCTCTATCTCTCTTGGCATAGATATCATCTTCTTAGCCATGTCTATTCCTTTTTTATAGGACTTACCAAGTAAGAGACTTATTCATAATATCCCACCACATGAATATTTTAGCTTCCAAAGGAGCCCTTATCTTCCATAAGTGTTTCCACCACCATTGGTTTTCTTTAGGTCTCACATTGGCAAACATAGATTTATATTCTAACATAGGGGTATAAATTCCTAAGGTCAAATATTTGGATGAAAGTGGATAATCCTTAGATTCCTTCATTATAACATGGCTTAACTTCAAAAGTTTTGTATGTAGGCATCTTATATATCGCCTTCATTCCCATTTAATCCTAATAGATTTCCATTCTTGATACCATATTGTGGTTAGCTCTGGGTAGGTTTCCTGAGCTTGATTGTATATTCCCCATTCATAGAGGGATGCAATTGTCTCCTTAAGGAGTTTATATGCCTCCCCGCATTCAAACCATGATTTTGATCTATTTCTAACCTTGTCTCCCTTCCTATCCTTCCATACTAGCCAATTCCTAACCAATGGAAAAGTTGAGACAATGGAGTTCCAAACTATTAAAACATTGTGGATGCTCTTTTATGGATTTCTAATCCACTCCTCAATTGCAGTAGGATCAATATATTTATGATAAATTGGATCCATAAACCCGTATTAGTAATTATCCTCCATAAACCCTTTACTACCATGGCCTTACCAAAATGATGAATATTCTTAAGTCCCCAACCACCAAAGTATTTTGGCTTTACAATATCCTACCATTTAACAAATGGGATAATTTCGTCTTCTTTTTTCCCAACTATAAAAACTTAAATTTGGTTTTTTTTTTCCTTTTTTTCTCCATGCCCCATTTGGGGATAAATTCCAAGGAATGGAATTAGATTGGAATGGGATTTAATTCCATTTTAACCAATGTACGCCTTGCACCCCTAAAAATCCATTGATTACACCAAAGGTTGATTCTTCTTTCTACCTTAGCTATCAACCATTTTTAGTCATTAATATGATAATCATTTGGTTTGATATATAACCCAAGGTGCTTACAACCTAATTCAAAATCAAACTGTTGGAAATGGAAGAGCTATAACAGATCCCCTGTTTGGTCATATTCCACCCCATTGAAAGAAATAGAATATGTATGTGCATTGAACCTCATCCATGTGGTAGTACAACAAATATATGGAATTTCCTTAAACTTATAGGCACCTCTTCTTAAACAATCACAAACTAAAATCACATCATCGACAAAAAAGGAGAGTCAAGAATAGTAATATGCCCAACTTTATACCTTTGATTTCCCACTATCTTATTGTCTCTAGAAGGATCCTACTTAGTTTTTCAACTATGATGAGAAATACTAGAGGTGACAAGGGGAATCCTTGTCCAAGGCCTCTAAATGGTATAAAGAAACTTGAAGTTAGACCATTAATTAGAACCGCAAAAAACGTTGACGATAGGTATCTCATTATCCAATTTACAAAGAGAACACTAAAACCAATATGTATTGGCACGATTCTCAATTACATGTAGCTCACTTGATCATATGCTTTGGGTAAATCTAACTTCAATAACATCGTTGATAATTTCTCAGTTTTGAAAGAGTGTCTACCTGCTTGAAAAACACCTATTGCATCATGAAATTTTATACCATATAGAAAACCAAATTTCTTATCGGAGATAGATTCAGAGAGTAACATTTTAACCCTCAAATGAATGATCTTAGCAATGATTTTATATATATAGTTACACAAAGGCATGGGACTAAAGTCATCAAAAGATGCAAGGTTGTCTTTCTTATGGATTGATGTTATAAAACTATAATTAGAAGTAGTTAAACCTTCCCTTATGTCCTTGATTCCTCCACTACACATAGGATATATTCTTCTATCCCC
The DNA here is from genome assembly GCA_009831015.1 of Picea engelmannii. NCBI lineage: Eukaryota > Viridiplantae > Streptophyta > Pinopsida > Pinales > Pinaceae > Picea > Picea engelmannii. The sequence goes on from ML812567.1 coordinate 155,045, forward strand.
TCATAACATCCTCGAAAAACTAAAATAAAATAAAAAATAAATAAATAAATCATTTGTCCACCCATCATGGCTTGGACCCTTGTCCCTCTAAAGACTATGCATAGCCACTTTAAGTTGCTCTTTATGCATCTCTTCAATAAGCTTTTAAATACGCAACTAGGAAAGAAATAGGTCATTTTTTTTATAGTGATCCTTTCTTCCTCTTTGTAGATGTTTCCAAAGTGATTTACTTCAAGCATAACAATGTCTTTGAAACTATCAACCATTGAACCATTATCTCTCTAAATTCCCCATATAGTATTAATGTACCTCCTACAATTTGCAAATCAGTGGAGGTTCGAGTTCTCATCTCCTTTAGCCAACCATGATGCCCTGCCCTTAAGTCTACAATGTGCTTCTTTTTCTACTAAAATCCTCCTTTTTTTTTGTTCCTTCTCTTTTAATAAATACCTAACGGCTTCATCAAAAGTCCCATCCACCTCCTTAGAGAAGAAGTCTACAATTTGACCTTCAAATGCAACTAATTCTTGGTCCTCCTTTAGATGTTTCACATGTGCCCACTCACTCATTGCTCTCTTGACACTCTTAATTTTGTATGCAAATTGGATATTCACTGATTCCCCAAGGGAATCATCATAAGGCTTCCAAACAACATTCACCAAGATAACAAATCCCTCATCTTTTATCCAATCATGATGAAACTAAATGTTCTCATATGCTTAGCTTCCTCCCTAAAAATTTGAAAAAGCATCGGTATATGGTTTAAGTCTCCTCGTGGCTCATATGCTTAGCTTCCTCCCTAAAAATTTGGAAAACATTGGTATATGGTTTAAGTCTCCTCGTCGATCAACTTTTGATCTAAACATAATGGCTCATAAGAGATTTTGAAATTAAAAAATATCAACACATTTTCCCCTCTTATATTACTAAAACTTGATTACTAAAGATTTAATTAAAATTATTTAATTTAAGTCAAAATATTTAAATTAATTAAAATATCAAAATATATATATATATATATATATATATATATATATATATATATATATATTAATTAAAATACAATTATATTTTTAGTGAAGTTTTTTAACTCACAACCTATAAGGGTTTTCTAAAGTGAATATATACATAATATCCATCACATATTTCACATTCTTATATAAATATATTTATAATTATCAACTTTGTTAAGATATCTTATGAGTGATCTTAAAAAGCATTCATTTCATTTTGTAAATTTTATCGAATCAATATAAAAGTTTTAAAAAGAATTATTTCAATTTGTAAATTTTATCGAATCAATATAGAAGTTTTGAATGAGGTATGTTTAAAAAACATATATAATCGTGCCATCTCCAATGTACCAAAAC
>ML812567.1:168355-183628 GCA_009831015.1 Picea engelmannii
TGTGGTGGCCAATGCTTTTTCTAGGAAATATGAGGAGGAAGGGTCCCTCTTTGCCTTATCCTTACTACTACTAGATTGGATTGTAGAGGTATGATAGGAACAAATGGAAAATGAAAATGTGGTTCAACTCATCAAACAAATTAATAACATGACACCTTGAGGTATAAAAGTGTTGACTCTTGAATCCATTAGGACCGAAACGTCAACCTCATGAGGATGTAAATCCCCCTTCATTTTTATAGAGGTGGTACTCCTCTTTAGATTTTCTTGAGATTTTTAAAATATTCAAAATGTGGGACTTGACAGAAGTTCGTTATAGTAATTCAAAGAAACAAAAATATTACAATAAAGTGAAAGAAAAAAAAATTGTTCTCTTTTTAAAGAAAGTTCCTAAGAAAGGACCAAGAATCACACATTTAAAGCAAATAAGACAAATTTCCTCACATCCATCATAGTTTGGGATAAATATTTTTGATCACATAAAATAAAAAAGAAGATGATATGCATGCATAAGAGGACTTTAACAGAGTAGACACATGGGCAGCTCAAATAAATATAATGATATATCAACCTCAAATACTTTATATTCTGAAAACAGGGTTACAATGCACAGTCGAGATTGTTCCCAAAATAGTTTTCTTGGAATTTCAAAAAATATATAGTCTATTACATATTCTTGAAATTGTAAATGTGTTTGTCTTAAATACTAGGATTGGGGCTCCTACGGGCCATAAAGAAAATAAATACAAGAAATAATATTTTAGAAAGAATACGTTGGGCAATAGAAGAATCATCAAGACCTGGTAAGAAGAAAAAAAGGATTTATCAATCTTCAATTAAACCTTTCTAGTGAAAGAGGTGGAGTAACTAGATGAAGGACTTGATAAAGAAAAGAAAGATGTGATCAACATAAACTTACTATAATGGTCGCTCTCCTCTTCACTTTTTCCCTGATGTCCTTTTATTGTTTTCATTGACGGTTACGAGAACTGTCTCAACTGCTTCTTTCCCTTCATTTGTCAGTTTGTCAATAGCCTTATTGAACCATTCTTCGATGTAACTTTTCATAGGTGCCACGTTGACTTCATGCCATATTTTAATATTGAACAACTCACCCTCCAAGTCAAGGAGATCAATGGAAATGCCATATAATATTTCTTCAATATCCTAATTTTTTACGAAATAATATACTAGCCTTTTATCTATGGCATTCTCATCATATTCAATTATGCCATAGAATTTTTCAATTGAAAATCCTTTAAAAATCTCAACTTGCTCATCGAACTATTTTTTTTTAGGAACAACGAGTTGAGGATCAACTTGGAATCTTGGACCTCATTAGTGCTTCTGGCTAGGTCCACCTCTGTGAGTATTTTGAAAAACTCTTCTCTCCTTGTTATGTCTTGGTTGCACGCTTGAACAATGTTGTTCAAGTTCTTTATTTTCTCTTTCTAGCAGGCATTCGACATCTTGATCCAACTTGGAGAGGGAATGTCCTCCCCTCTTCTCTTTAACTCTGACATGTTGGAAACTTTAATACCAAAGGGTACCACAGCATCAAGGTAGAAACCTTCTTCACATTTTAGGTCAACCTGTGGATATTCAAGGAAGGCATGCACCCTTGAGCCAAAATAAATCATTCTTTTTGAAATTTCCCAATCTTTTTTAATAAGTGTCATTCTTTTCTTGATATTATTCTCCACATAGCTCCTAGCTGATGTGAGTAAGCTTGAGGATCCTCTTATTTTGGCTGTGGGTGTGGTGGGTCTAACAATCTTCAAAGGGATGGAAAGGAGTTGAAGAGGAATCAAAGTCTCTTCAAGTTCCTTAATCCTTTCCTCTAACTTTATATTTTCTACTTCAAGACCACCAATGGAATCGTCCAATGCATCGCCAGTTGCTTTATGAATTCTGGAAATTTGGGAAGGCTGCATATTTCTTAGTTTAACCTTTGAACGAGATTTCCCCATTTTATTCTTCACATCACTCTTCCCAATAATTAATTTTGTAGACTCGTTGTAAAAAACAACGCTCTGAAACACACATGATTCTTCTTCATCAAATATCTCATTTTCAACAATTTCCAATGACTGATTTTGGTGGGCTGCGCCTCCTGGCTAATCAATGTTAGGAAACATCTTCTCAATCTCATCCTCGAGTTATGTATCTTCGAGGGAAAATATATTGATTTCACTTTCTACACGATGCTCTTCTTCCTCTTGTACAATATTCTTCCTCTTCTTCCTCAAAGGAAGTTTATGTGAGCTTTCAATTTTTCCTAGAGGGCGGTTCTTATCTCCTTCTCCACATGAACTACTATTGGTTACCTTCTTATATGGGTGGGCCATTGAAGCACTACTCTGAGGTGTTGTAGTCTTAGGATTGACAGTTGGGGACTGGGCACTCTTCTCACTGGGACCTTTTCCTCTATGTTTGTATAGTTCATTTGTACTGAGTATTGTCTCTAAGTTGCCAACACTGTGGGTAGGGTTGCCCAGGTGATTATCTTCTTCTTCTCCTAGAACAGTGTGGATAAATGAATTGATAAAACCCATTGTTAACATATGTTCCACAAATATTTTGTTAGGGTCAAACCCTCTGATCTTTTCAGCATACTTGAGATTCAAGTTGTGGAAGTGGTTTGCAAATTCATCAATTTTGTTCATACTTCTGAATACAAAATCCCCAACTTTCCAAGCCAAAGGAATGGATTGCTTTTTTCATTTTTCATGAAAAAAGTGAAACCAAAAGTTATATTTCCTTTAAACTTCTATAAAAAACATTATGTTGGATATATGGCATGGTAGAAAGGAATGATTTTCCTTGGAACCGAAAATCTTGATGACATTGTAACTCTCCATTTGTTCAAAATTCCCCTTTCTATCTAGGAATTTACTAGCTTGAGCAGATATTCTTGGGGTATCTAATCCAAACAACAAACCTTTGGTACCAAAAGGTGACAAGGTCAAATTCACAATTCACATTATTGCATATAGACAATTTAGGGAACTGACAGCAATGTGCTATCGCAAAAACAAAATAAGAAGACATAAATAATTTTTTATCCTTTTTATATTGAAACAATTGGGAAGAGATTTCAATAGAAATCAACTTCCCCCAATAAAAAATGGCATGCTCCTTGACAGTAAAGTATAAAATGTAAAGAATCATATGGGAGATGCTGGAAGTATTTTCTTGGCCCATAACTCTGGTAAATAACTAGGAAATTTCCCGAAATGGTTTTTTGAAAAGGTTGACCTGCAATATGGTAATATCTTCAGGGATGGTTGTGGGATTCTCCAAGAATTCAGGTAATATATCTAGCTCGTTGTCATGTTTTTTCAAGAAGTCTCTGCAATCTTCACCTTTGAAGGTGAGTGTCGTATCTAGGAGTTTCAGCATTTTACGGAATACTTGCGGAGAAAGAATGACATGAGAATGGTCCTGGATTGGAATCATCCGTTGGCTCGGTATATATTTCTTAGTGCACCAAGAAACCAATTCCTTGTAGTCAAAACATTCAGGAACACAACCTGCACACACAATTTTGTATGTCCAAATTACTTCCTTCTGAGAAGAAGGGGATGAATAATAAGAGTATGCTCTAGACCACTGAAATTTTGATCCTCTCATCCAAAAATGTTCAAAGTATCTCCACAAAACTGTTGTCGAGATGATACTACCATAAGTTGATGAGAGCATTCTTTTGGTCCAGATAATATTAGAAACGATTTCTTGATAGATAATATGTAATCTTCTACAAATCATGCTTTAATGTGGTTTAATGAGGAAATTCCTCAAGCTCTTAACCTATTAATGACAGTCTTTATGGGACCTGCATGATGAGTTATTATAATTAAACCATACTAAATGTGTCTTGGGAAAAGCACGAAGGTGGTGGGGATGGACAAAAGAAAATAACATTTGGGACTTTTGTGAACCCACGAACCCACTGTTGAAAAAGGTTAAGAATTGGATAAGTGTTGTAATGTGATCGATCATACTGATCATAGGAGGGATGAGATACTTAGGATATCAGGAAATTGAATGGCCAAAATGTAGATCATGGATCATTCAGGTACAAAATGTAGTTCACGAAACAAGGGCGAAAGCTTGAAAGCTGCCAACTCAGGAACCCGCGACTGCAAAAACCGGTTAAGTATAGAATAATGTGACAATCGGTTAGACTCATGATGTGAGAGTGTGGATGGAGATGAGTATCCATGAATCCTCCAACCCATGAACCCATCATTTTGGAAAAATGACTAAGTATAAGAACTAGAAAGGGAGAATAGAAGAGAAAAAAGAAAAGGGGAATTAGGGTAAGTATAGAAGAGGGAAAATAAAAGGACAAAAGGAGTTGGGAAAATAGAGAAGGGGAGGGAAATTCTGTAAGTGAGAATTGATCTCAACAACTGGCTCCAACTATGGTATGATAGCCCCCTGTGGGTTGTCAAGAATCCATATCCTTTCATGACCAGGTGCTTCTGTCTATTGGGCTATGGAGTCAGAGTAATAATATACAAACTGAAAAAATAATAAATAAAAATAAAATAAAATAAATTATGTACAATGAGAATCAAAAAGTCTTAAGAGAATAAACCTTTCAAATGTTGACCATTGACAGGAAACATTAGTATTTTACCCTTCATGTCTTGGAGCATATAGGAGTTAAAACCCAAGATATTCTTGACGATGTATGGTCTGATCCAGGGTGCTTCGAACTTTGTATGCATGGACGGTTTCTCCTTGGCCTTGTTCCAAAGTAGCACCAAGTCTCCCTTCTAGAAATTATTTACAATTCTGCTCTGATCGAAATATTTTTTGACACTCTGCTACCTCTAATAATTTCGATTCAGGGCTTCGCTTCGTTCTTCTTCCAACTTCAACAACTGATTGATTCTCCACTGTCTTCTGCATATTTAGTACTTACCACATAAATCAATGCATTGAGCTCGAGACTAATCGAAATTTTCACTTCTTTCCCATAAACCAATAGATATGGATACATCGCGGTGCTATCCTTCGGAGTTGTTATGCTTTCCCATAATGCATTCGTCAGCTTTAGATGCCAATTCCTTTGATTCTTGTTAATGGTTTTCTTCAATATCTGAACAATTATTTTGTTTGTGGATTCATTGAGGCCATTTCCTTGTCAATAATAATTCGATGATTGAGCCATGATGATTCCATACTCTCCGAAAAAATCCGTAAACTTCGACCCGGTGAAAATCGAACCATTGTCTGTGATAAATTTATCTGGGACACCAAATCTCAACAAAATATTGTCTTTGAGGAATTTAATTAGCTATTCAGCATCAACCTTATATAATTCCACCTCTTCCATCCATTTAGTGAAGTAATCAGTATCTATGAGAATATATATGTGCCCCTTGCTAGACTTCGGATTAATTAGCCCGACAACATCAAGTCCCCATTGGGAGAACGATTATGGGCTGCAAAGGCATCGCAGATCTCTTCATTTTTCTTGAAAATTGCTGACATGACAAACACTTACTTATCGTGGAATATAAGTCTCTAAAAATCGATGGCCAGTAGAATCCTACTCTTATTATCTTGTGGGCGGTTGCAATAGGTGCAAATTTTCTATCGCATATTCCCTCATGGAATTCTCTTATTAGTCATTGGGATTGATTTTCATCAACGCATCTCAATAGTATACCATCATAATTTATTTTGAACAGTATGTTAGAAATCATCACATATTGATTTGCCTTCATCTTCAGTGTTCTTCGCTCCTTTGGGTTTATGGTGACAGGAAACTACCTAGACCTTAAGTAGAATATAATATCTCCATACCATTCTAAATCAGCTAATGGTTCTCCAACTGAAATTGAAATCATTCCATCGACCGAATCCCCATTCGCGACGAGATTACATAAAACTTGTCCTTTGATAGATTTTAAAGTTTTAATCTCGATATCATATTCTTGTATCTTTTCCAACCAGTTATCCCATTTTCCTTCTCTCAATTGTCGATTCAGAAGCATCTTCACTAGTGATGAGGGAACATAAGAAATAACATGGGAGTTCAATACATACGTGTGAAAGTGTGCTACTACTTTTACAAGAGCCAATGCCTACTTCTCCAGTTCTGAATACCTCAACTCATAGTCATGTAGGGATTTTATCATGAAACTTATTGGGAGTTCTTCTCCTTTAATATTCTTTTGAGTAAGAACGGATGCAACAATTGTCTCTATAGAAAATGAATGGATGATGAAATATCTTTGAAAGTATGGGCTAATGAGGACAGGAGCAGTGGTGATTGATCCTTTGATATTATTGAACGCCTCTTGAGTATCCATTTTTCATTCAAACCTCTGCTCCTTTTTCAATGACAAATTTATCGACTTCACGATACTTGCATAATCAGGAACAAATCTTCACACAAAATTGATCTTGCCGAAAAATTATTGGACTCCCTTCTTGGATGTTGGGGGGTTTATCTCATTTATTGCTTTAATTCTTTTTGTATCTATGCAAATCCCTTCCTTGCATACAATATGGCCCAACAATTTTCCTTGAGTCACATCGAACAAGAATTTCTTTGGATTCAGAGAAACACCATATAATCTACATCTTTAAAAAAAAAATATCAAATGATGGATATGATCCTCCCTTTTCTTTGAATGCACCGTCAATTCATATTGATAGTCCGCCATAAAATTTCCTATCAACCCATTGAATGCATGATCCATGGCCCTCTGCAATGTGGTTCTAGCATTCTTCAAACCAAAGGGCATTCTAGCATATGTGTATGTCTCCCAAGGTGTGATAAATGTTGTCTTTGTCATATCTTCTTTAACCACCAAGACCTGGTTATATCCTGAAAATCCATCCAACATGGACATGTAGGCCGATTAAGTAACTTGTTGGAGAAGGAACTCCATATTAGGCAAAGGAAATCTATCCTTTATGCTTTCTTTGTTAAGGTCTCTGAAGTCGACACGCATTCGGATTTCCCTAGTCTTTTTTCTTACAATTACAAGATTTGAAAGCTAGTCTGAGTGTCGAATGGGATAAATTATTCGTGCCTTCTTCAATTTCTCCAATTCAAGATTTACCAAAGATTTCAACTTGGGATTCATTGTCCTTATTTTTTGCTTCACTTGATTTGCTCCTTCCCTCATAGGAATGACATGTTGGAATATAGTCTTATCATAATCTTTTAAATCATCATAGGTCCAAGCGAACACATTGATGTATTCTTTGAGCAAGGCAACATATTGATATGCTTCCTCAGTGCTGCGATCAACTCCCAAGTTGACATGCTTTGGGGAACTGTCAGTTCCAATATTGACTTTTCTCGTTTCTTGTACCTTTCGAACTGAAACTTCTTCGAGGATATTCTTTAGCATGATCATCTTTCATGAAAATAGATTTGGATTCTGAACAATATTTGGAGACAACAGATGAGTGATCATTTTCATCATCATCATCATTTAACAAAAATAATTCCAGTTGTTCATCATTCTCATACACTTGCAATTACTCAATGTTATCGAGCACGAATAGTCAGAAATCTCTTTCTACTTGGAAATACGTTTTTCTTTGGGTATCATCAGGATTTGACAATGAGGCCGCCAAGGCTAGTGAATCTGCCTTGTGATTCTTATCCCTTGGAATAAAAGAAATGTTGAAGGAACTGAAATATTCCATCAATTCGTTAACCCTTTTGAAATACAACTTAAGTCTTTCCTTTTTTATTTTATACCTCTGAGTCACCTAATTGGTGACCAACTCTAAGTATCCATTTACAATTAGATGTTCTATTTTCATCTCATGTGCAAGGATCATCCCCTGAATCAAAGCTTCATACTCTGTCTCATAATTGATGCATGAAAACTCCAATATAATAGTGTGTGGATGCATAATATTACTTGGACTCATAARAACAATTCCAAATCCATTTATAGAKTTCGAACAAGCTCCATCAAAGGACATCCTCCAGTACCCTTCAARCATATACTCTTGATTCTCTGTGTCTTGCAATTGCTCCAGATTTTCATTATGCTCTATGTCTAGGATAGTGTAGTTTCCAATTCTAGCATCTATATAATCCTCCATCAATTCATTGTCCTTATTTTTAAAGAAGAAGGGTTTTMTAGGTTCAAGGGGCACTTAAATCATTTCTCCTTCTTTTCCTGGCAGYAGCATACAACTTCCATCGTTCATTATATATCCTCCAATCAGAGACATCCAGTCTCTTCCTATTACAACTCCATATGTTGGAGGAAGGTCTACCACAATAATATTGAAAATTGTAATGATATGGGGGGYTGTTGTAATCCAAGCATAAAAGTCCTTGATTTCTYTGTAAGATGGCACTTTTCTAGAATGAATTGCAGATATAATTTCACCGGTCTCATAATACTTGGTGTAACTCATGTCCAACGCCTCCATGACCACCAGTGGCATGATATTGTTCATTGCGCCAGTGTCAACTAAACAATTATGCAGTGAAACATCATGATTTTCAATAGAAATGTAAACGGGAGGAATTTTACCTCTCATCTTGGAATTCGACTGGACAAGGGTTTGTTCAGGACTGGTAACGATAGCTTATGCTCGTTCAGATGGATCTTCCAACAAGTTCAAAATGTTCTATCTTTGCTAGGGAATTTTTGGCCCTTGACCAAGTTTTGGGAAATCCTTGGTCAAGTTTGACCTATTTTGGGACTTCGACAGCCTGTCGAAGGAGGAGCGCAAGACGAAGAAGAGATTGCAGGATCTCAGCTCCTTTTTGGGTCCTTTTTGGGATTTGGGATTATGTAACAGGTATGGGATGTCGGCCCATGTCTTTACCCATGTTTAGGCCTATTTTGTAAAGTATAAATAGATGCTAAGGCGATGTAGTGAGTGAAGATAGAGATAGAGAGTTACGAATGGTTAAGTGCTAAATCTATGTGATTAAAGGATTGTAAGTGCTCTATGCATAATGTGTGAGACTTTTAGAGATAAGTGCAAGTCCTTGTAAGAGGTTGTGGAAGGCTGCGTGCTTAGATCTACTCAGGGAAGGAGGATCTAGCGAGATGTGTAGATCTCCTGTCCTAGGCGGAGTAGGGTTTTGAGGCTCTGTGCATGTAACCTATTGAAGAAGATAATAAAGGAGAAGAGTTGGTGGACGTAGCCCCAGGGTGGGGGTGAACCACGTATATGTTGTGTTGCTCTGCTTCATGCAATGTGTTGATGTGTTTATGTCTTTACTTGCTAAGTGGTTGATATAGATAGATAGATATGTTTATGCTTTGTGCTAATGATGTATATGGATGTTAGATCTGACTTATATGAATGTGCTTAGTGCCAGAATATGTTAGATCTAACCTACGTCTCTACGATAAGTGCTTAGATACATCAGATCTGGATGAATGATGCGATGCCCTGTTTTACCTGTGAAGTAGATAGTTGTTGAATATTGATGAATTATCGGTTCTAAGTGCTCTGTTAAGTATTACAATCATAGATATGTGTCCTAGATAAGGTTGCAAACACCTGAGTCCTGAAACCACCCCTGCCTCTACCTCGGGTGAGACTTCATCTTCTTCATAGGTGTTGCCGAAAGGGTCGGTAGTTAGGGTTTTGTTGGTGTGATGTTGTAGTGTTGAACCCTGGGTCTGCCCCTGTCCCAACAAATGGTTCCATTGTCGAGACCTGAAACTGTGATTGTTGGGAACTAAGGAAGAAGAAGCTTTGTGAAAAGATTCATCCTAAAACTATGAAATCTCTATGTGTATATATGTTCTCTAGTGCGTAGTACTCTACTTAGTTTAAGAAGCTCTATGTTGAAGAAAAGAAGTCTGATCAGAATAAAATAGGTAAGATTTGAAAGCTTTGTGCTCTTACAAAGATTTTCACTATTCTTACCTTTTTCTTTGTAACTGTGATATGTAGGCTGATTTCTCTCATTACACTGTTGAAAATGAACATTTTCTGATAGAGAACATGTAGCTAGTTGTTCTAGGAATTCAACATCATAATCATCATCATGTTTATCATATAAAGACAAATTAGCAACATCTGTAATGTCATCTAATAGGAAAAAGCTTGGTACATCAACCTGCTCTTCAACAAGTTGATTTGCAAATTCATTTTCCTGACTGTCTACAAATGAATACATAAAACAATCGATCTCCAGCTTATCATGGAATGGATCGAAATCTAAGTTAGCACCTTCTTTTTCAATAAGAGGAGTATAATCCTTTGCAAAATCATCAACATTTAAAACTTCAAGAGGACATATGAAATTATTGACCCTCTTCTCAAGATTCAATTCAATTGTTCTTTGTTCATATTCATTGTCATGATCTTTAGCATCCAACTCCTCATTTCGAATCTATTTACATGCTTGAATAGTTTCTTCAACTTCCTGAGCATTGTTGAACATCTACTGGAAAGACATAGACTTCCTCTCCATCAAAAGAAAATATAAGTCTGGTTGAAAGGTTGTTACATAATGGAGCATGGAAGCAACTTCAGGAGGTTGGAATTCTTTAGGCAGTTTATAATAAAGACTAGCAAACCTCCTACTGAAATTTGAGATGGTTTCATATTTCATTCTTCTCATGGAATAAAACTCTGAGAGTAGATCCCATGACTTTTTCTCACCCCAAAACCTACAGAAAGATTCTTTCATCTCATCCCACGAGCTAATCAACTGAGGCTACAAATGCCTGAACCATGCTTTGGCATATACTTGTAAGGAATGAGAAAAAGGACCTCATAGACACATCATCATGTTCAATCTCAAAAAGGTCTATGAAATGATCAAAGACTTGAATATGTTTTTCAGCTGACTATCCATCAATATCTCCATCGAACCTAGGAAGATACTTATAATGTTTCAGAGGAAAGTCATGAAGGATGGAAGGAAATTTAAGAGGACTGTATCTTTCTTGAATCTTGGAGGGTGTAGGATTAAGAACAGAAGGTACAAGCTCAGCTTTGGTTTCATTAAGCTCAAAAGAATGATCATGAACATCACATGGCTCAGAGGAAGGATCTTGGTGAATATCATCTATACAAGAAGGAGGTATACCTACAGTTTGAAATGAAGGATACACAAGGGTAGATCTCTGGGATTCATTTGAACGCAGTAAGTGAAGAAATATTCTTTTGAAAAACTCAAGAAAGGACAAGAAGATATTGATAACACAAAAAAGTACTTCTTGAACTAAACTTAAGCTCAAGTACCTTATTTTCCCATACTTCTCTTCCATATCTCTGTCAACAGGTCTCATTCTCCAGTGGAGTCTTTGAAACACATTCAAAGCTTGATTGGATTCACCATGAAAACTTTAGCTCTGGATTCTTCTGCCAGTGTAATCACCTTCAACTGATTTTCTGATGTGTAGAGTCTCCAAAGCATAAATACAACCAATATGTGCCTAAGTGTCTACTGCTCTCAAACCTTAGAACTGAAACAATGTCGTTCTGCCCAGGGAAAGTTTCATTCAATTACATCCCCGACAACGGCGCTAGAATGTTATCACTCCGTAAATCTATTTGGTTGGTAAACATATGACGAAGGTAACTTTTTCAACCAACTTTGAGACCCAAAACTAGCATTTTGGATTTGGAGAGGTCTCTCTCAAAAATGGCATGGTCTCCATGCAGGATATGATTTTGAAAACAATGGCTAGATTTGACACCTATGGTAAAATGGTTTCTGGTTATATTGGCGCAGAAAGGGAAAACTTGGGCTATGGGGTCAATATGAGGAAGAGACAAAACAAATGACTCAGTTATTGGATTCGAGAGGAGAAGGCTAGGCGAGAAACATCTTTCAGTGTAAACTGTAAAGTGTGGTGGGAGAAAAACATAGAAAGTAACTCAAGAGTGTCATTGTGGATGAATTTAGAGTTAGCTTGAGAGGAAAACATTTTGTCTAAGTTGTGCGAACAAGGGGTGTTGTACAACGAATCCATAGGTTCAAAAATTCGTTCGAAATAGACAGTATGAGATATTAAATAAAAGGTAAAAGGAAAGATAGACAAAAAGAAAAAGACACAACACATATGACTATAAAAACTAGAATCTTTTCATCAAATCACAGGACCTTTGCATTAAATTTTGGTCCAAAAACTCATATTACATACAATAGCAGTCGTTTTCTCAAAATTGCCAACCAACCCTGTTTACATAAAAATGATCCCCTTATATAGAAATCTAATGTCACCCTTGGTTGTTAGGGTCGATCTACTCTCTTATGGAATCATGGATCTGATTTCTTTGAAAGAGAACAATAACTTCAACGGATTCACTAAAAATAGAAAATCTGACTTTACCAAATCATAATCATAACCGAAATATTCTTTACAATCATTGATCATGATCCAAATTTGACCATATGGTTTTTGTGAGCCATCATTTTCACTAATGGAAACTCTATCATCCTTTCATAGCAAGTCTTCTATGCAATAGTAACCTACAACAAAAAACGCAGCATAATGCGCAGCAAACTGGTAAAATAGGCGTTAAAGATGACATCGTATATCACTGATAAAAAACTATTTTTAGAAACTGAGAGAGGTATTTATATTTAATATTTTTATCAAGAAAAAACACTCTCGGTTTCTTGAAATTCATCTCCATATGGCCGGAATACGTGTCTCAAAAACATGTCTCGAACAGGAAATCACGAAAACCGAAAAATAAGGCTCAAAGATTCCTTTTAATCTCCCAATTCGTGACACATTGTAAAAATATGAGAGAGGTTTTCATTATTTGGTTTGTCCTAGAAACAAACCTCTTGGTGATTTTCAAAATTATTCTCCAATTGGTCGTAAATAGATCTTGAAGTTGACCACTAAACCAGTAATTTGCGCATTGCAACCTGTAGCCCGTGCGCAAGAAAATCCATTGTGCGATAGCCCACTGCACGACAACATCCTATGCGCGAAAACCTTCTTTGCACGACAACATCCTATACGTGACGAAATCCACTACGCGGCAACATTTTCTGTGCAACAACATCCTCTGCGTGACATCATCCTCTGTGCGGTGCGCAATGAATTTTGCAGTGCACAGTTGCAAATTGAAATAGGAATAAATAAATGATAAGATTCCTTTTGAAAATGGCCCTTCGAGATATTATATGATGCCATGCATAAAAGCATCATGGGTGCTGACAGGCATGACTTTGCAAATTGTTGACAAACCTCTAACCTTAGCCATGAAAATCATGGTGCTAACAGGGTGAACCATGTATATGTTGTGTTGCTCTTCTTCGTGCAATGTGTTGATGTGTTTATGTCTTTAATTGCTAAGTGATTTATATAGATAGATAGATCTATCTATGCTTTGTGCTAATGATGTATATGGACGTTAGATTTTACTTATATGAATGTGCTTAGTGCCTGAATTTGTTAGATCTAACCTACGTCTCTACGATAAGTGCTTAGATACATTAGATCTGGATGAATGATGAGATGCCCTGTTTTACCTGCGAAGTAGATAGTGTTTGAATATTGATGAACTATCGGTGCTAAGTGCTCTATTAAGTATTACAATCACAGATATGTGTCCCAACTAAGGTTGCAGACACCTGAGTCCCGTAACCAACCCTGCCTCTACCTCGGGCGAGACTTCATCAGCTTCGCAGGTGTTGTCAAAAGGGCTGGTAGTTAGGGTTTTGTTGGTGCGTTGTTGTAGTGTTGAAATATGGGTTTTCCCCTATCCCAACAGGAATCTTCACCACTTCTATAAAGGGAAGGGTTATCAATAATTTACTCAAATATTCTACAACATTATATGTCATTTGAGTGGATTTTAATGTCATGTGTTTCCTTTTACTTCCAACATCATCCGTCACTTTCTCATTTGTTCTTTTCTCATTTGTTTTTTCCTTTTATTTTTATTTTTGGTTCTCTTTATCAGAGTCTCCTTTATTTTTTGGTCTATTTACAAACCCTCTTGTCTGGGTGACTTTTTCTTGCGATTTGGGATCCTTGTTGTCCTATTCAAATATATACATGGACGTCTCACATCCATCCATTTACACAGTTTCAAAGCTCTCATCAAGTGAGTAATAATTCTCTTGCTCAATTAATTGCTCGCCGTAGACATCATTCATAACAACCACATTTGGAGTAGGTTTCCTGGTAACCCTTGGTCTTTGCGGGTTATCCTTGTTTTCAAATCTCACCTTGTTTTCTTAGAAAGGGTTCCTCCATTTCTCTAGGATTGGAATTCTTGGGTTTGGCATGTAATTATCTCCTCTTCTTAGTTTGGTTATCTCATTCTACATTTTTTTTATGGTTCTATTCATCTATACAATTTTGATTCTTTGCTTAGTTTCATGTGCTACCATAGGATCAACCTTTACATCAGATATGGTTCCCTTGAAAAATCCTCCTCCAATCGTTTGGTTTTGAGTCAGTCAAGGCTTGAATTCTATGTTATTTCTTGAACTGGAAGCTCCTTGGTTATCAATATTTAATTCTCCCAGCTGGCTGTGTACTCTTCCTGGTATAATGTCAAGGTTGACACCTGTTTCAATCATAATTTCTTACATATCAATGGATTTAGTCATTTCCTCCTCCAAAGTATCCATTTCATATGTTTTGATAGCATATTTTACATTCAGGGGCATTGCATTCTTATAGCAACCAAGGATGACTGGGTCATTTGGTCTTTTATCTTCTGGAATCCTACTCAAAGTTTTATTGAACCTGATATTAAAATCTCTTATCCTTCCATTCTTTCTCTAACCAATCTGGGCAAAATCGGTGAGAAGGGTATGATAAGCAATTGGAGGGGAAAACATAGTTAGGAATATAGCTTCGAGGTCATTAAATGAACAAATGGATCTACTAGGAAACATTGTATACCATTTATACGCTCTTCCTGATAAGGTTTGTAGAAACAAACTTACCATGAAATCATCATTCTCAAATGATCCAGGTGGATATCAGTGGCCACCCACCTTTTCCAACTGGCTCAAAACAGTTTTCTCGTAATTTTGGTAATTTACTATTTTTAGCAGTTTTTAACTTTTGAGGCCATTTTGAGGCCCTAAACGATGTTTATTGGGAAAATAAGTTTTCAATATGTAAATTTCTTCTATATTGCACCTAAAATTAATCTCCATGACGATACCTTTCCAATGGGCTATCATGCGCCTAAAACAGAGATCATATGCAAAAGTTACGACCCGGGGAAGTTGATGTACTAACTTACCCAAACGGGGCCCACATGACTTTTGGCACTTCATCTCCTAAGGTTGGGTTTTTGGATGTCTAGGGTTTTGGG
>ML812567.1:190796-204837 GCA_009831015.1 Picea engelmannii
CCTTTCAAGGTACAAGTTAATTTTGATATTCCTGTATTTGAAGGACAGATAGATGCAGAAGCCCTAGACAAATGGTTAACTCTGCTATAAGGTTATTTCTGTGTTCACAATTTTTTCGACAGAGAAAAGATCACCTTCGCACTCCTGAAATATCTCCCTCATGTCAAACATTGGTGGAAAACTTACTAGGAGAAAAGTTCCACAGAGGAGTCTGGAATATATGGGGTCGAGCCCACTTGGGATTTTTTTGTGGATGCGGTATAGGAACAGTATTACCCTATTGGCAAATATGAGGACCAATACATGAGATGGACCACATTGCGGCAAGAGAGGGGCCAAGCAGTTATGTAGTTCACCAATACCTTCCATACCTTGCACACCAAGATGGGTATCAAAGACTCCAAATGACATTTGGTTCTGAAGCACCATGGGGATCTACACAGATACATCCAAACTGAAATGGATTTTCTAGACATCTCATCACTCGGTGTTGTTTATCGATATGTTTTTAAAATTGAGTAGAAATTTAAGCACCAGAACAAAAAGGATTTCAGGTTTGCAAATCTGCAACAACCAAAGTATGACAAAGACGACCCTAACAAAAAGTCTCTAGAAAACTAGTCCAAGCCACAGAAAAAGGAAGGGTCACAGGAAGACAAAGAAGGACACAGGAAAATGATGTGATTTCCACAAAATCCCTTGGCACAACACCGATGAATGTTGCTCAAAACAATCATTGGTGGCCGAGATCAAAGACAAGGAGCTGAACCCTGATTCAAAATCTGATTATGAAAATACTGGTAAAAGATAGATCATCGACGTAGACCCCACTGTTATTGTCGTGACTGTAGCAATTCAATTAGAAGAACCAACAGATCCTGAAGAGGGGGAGTGCCTTCTTCATTCACAGATGTGGGTGAAGGGGACCCCGTTGCATTTTATTTTTGATAGGGGAAGCCAGAAGATCCTCATCTCAGCAGAGGTCATCAAAAAGTTGGGATTTTCGACAACACCACACCCGTAGCCATACAACATCTGGTGGCTTCACCAAGGACAAGATCTTCATGTCAGCCAACAGTGTCGATTGTTATACAGCATCCAACCCTTCAAGGATGAGGTATTATGTGATGTTTCCCCACTGGATGTCTGTGATGTTCTCTTGGGCCAGCCATATATGTGGAGATTCCATGCTCTTTATGAGTCTCAACCTCGTAGTTTCATTGTTTCTCTGGGTCGTCATATCTACAAAATACCAGTGGTATTTCTGACTATTGTTCCACCTAAACAGTGCTACAAGGTCGTATCTCATACTACAAAATTCAGCTTCTTCACAATATGTTTAAAAGGTGAACAAAAGGATATTGCAATGACTATAGCCTCGACCCAAGCACCTTCTATCCAACAAAAGCAGTTCGATAAGATTGCAACAAAGTGTAAATATTCCTTCTGCACAAAAGAATCTCATGTATCCAAACTGGTTAAAACGTTCCAACCCTTCCGACCACATGTTCGTGACAACCTTCAACAAGCTAAGTAGTGAAACTTCTCCAACAAGGCAAGCAACTCATCAAGATGCAAATTCAACAAACACTTTTCCCTCTCCCCTGGGAACTCAATGCAATGGATACCATTGCTTCCTAAAGAAGGAGGATTTATCCAGGTGGATATCAGTGGCCACCCACCTTTTCAAACTGGCTCAAAACAGTTTTCTGGCAATTTTGGTAATTTACTATTTTTAATAGTTTTTAACTTTTGTGGCCATTTTGAGGCCCTAAACAATGTTTTTTTGGATAAAAGGTTTGCAATATATACGTTCCTTTAATATTGCACCTAAAATGAATCTCCGCAATGATACCTTTCCAACAAGCTATAGTGCACCTAAAACGGAGATCGTATGCAAAAGTTACGACCCGGGGAAGTTGATGTACTAACTTACCCAAACGGGGCCCACACGAATTTTGGCGCTTCACCTCCTAGGGTTAGGTTTTGGGATGTCTAGGGTTTTTGGAATTCTTGTCTATTGTAAAAAGGCCTTCAGAGTCTCATTGTAATCATCTTCTTGTGAATGCAAGTAGCTGTCACATCTCTTCTCAGAGTTTAACTGCCACCATTCTAGCGAGTTTTTCACTCTTTATTTTTACAGTCTCTGTACATTTATTTCATTAATACAAATCGTGTATTACTGTATGTCTATGTTTATGGTTGCATCTCTAATACTTTTTTTTTTTTTTATATTGGATATCCGCGATATCTCTATGCATTTATTTATTATATCTCCACTCTCATTTCCTACCGAAAATAATCTGGATCAGTGATATCAAAGCAGGCTGATCTTGATCGTTTTTTCAGTGCATGTCCCCGATGAGGTATGAGTATAGAAAGTTGGGTCTCGAGCTTGTCTCTCTTGAGGAAAATTGCTCTCGCACACCCAAGAAACCCTCAATGGCAGAAGAAAATAAAAACGACAGAGCAGACGATCCTATCAATCTATTTCTTGAGCAAGCTCTCACGCGACAGAGGGACGAAATGATGGAGAATTTTTCCCACATCCTTCAACGCCTGTCGATAGCAACAGGCGCATCTTCATCAAACAACCACTTTGGAGGCACCTCGCCTTTCAAGGTACAAGTTAATTTTTATATTCCTGTATTTGAAAGACATATAGATGCAGAAGCCCTAGACAAATGATTAACTCTGCTAGAAGGTTATTTCTCTGTTCACAATTTTTTCGACAGAGAAAAGATCACCTTCGCACTCCTTAAAGCTCTCCCTCATGTCAAAAATTGGTTGGAAACTTACTAGGATCAAAGTACCACAGAGGAGTCTGGAATATATGGGGTCAAGCCCACTTGGGATTTTTTTGTGGATGCGATAAAGGAACAGTATTACCCTGTTGGCAACTATGAGGACCAGTACATGAGATGGACAACACTGCGGAAAGAGAGGGGCCAAGAATTTTTGTAGTTCACCAATACCTTCCATACCTTGCGCACCAAGCTGGGTATCAAAGACTCTGAATGCAATTTGGTTCTGAAATACCGTGGAGCTCTACATAGATAAATCCAAACTGAAATGGATTTTCTGGACATCTCATCACTCGGTGTTGCTAATCGATATGTTGTTAAAATCGAGCAAAAATTTAAGCACTAGAAAAAACGAGAGTTAGGGTCTGCAAATCCACAAAAACTAAAGAATGACAAATACGACCCTAACAAACAGTCTCTCAAAAACCAATAAAAGCCACGGGAAAAGAAGGGTCACAGGAAGACAAAGAAGGACACCGAAAAATGGCTCGATTTCCACAAAATCCCCTGGCACAACACTGATGAATTTCACTCAAAAAAGTCATTGGTGGTCGAGATCAAAGACAAGGATTCGAACCCAGATTCAGAATCTGATTCTGAAAATATTGGTAAAAGACAGATCATCGACGCAGACCCCACTGCTATTTTCGCGACCAAAACAATTCAACCAGAAGAACCAATAGATCCTGAAGAGGGGGAGCACCTTTTTCATTCACAAATGTAGGTGAAGGGGACCCCACTACATTTTATTGTTGATAGTGTAAGCCAAAAGAACCTCATCTTAGTAGAGGTCATCAAACAATTGTGATTTTCAACAATGCCACACCTACATCCATACAACATCAGGTGGCTTCACAAAGGATAAGATATTCATGTCAGCCAACAGTGTCTATTGTCATACGATATCCATCCCTTCAAGTATGAGGTATTATGTAATGTTTCCCCACTAGATGTATGTGATGTTCTCTTGGGCCATCCATATATGTGGAGATGCCATGTTATTTATGAGTCTTGACCCCGCAGTGTCATTGTTTCTCTAGGGGGTCATCTCTACAGAATACTAGAGGTAGTTCTAACTATTGTTCTACCTAAACAGAGCCGCAAGGTAGTATCTCATACTACAAAATTCATCTTCTTCACAATCTGTCTAGAATGGGAACAAAAGGATACTGCAACCACTACAACCTCGGCCCAAGCACCTTCTATCCAATAGAGGCAGGTCAACAAGATTTCAAAAAAGTGTAAATATTCCTTCTGCACAAAATAATCTCATGTATACAGACTGGTTAAAAACTTCCAACCCTTCCAGCCACATGTTCATGACAACTTTAAACAAGCTAACAGTGCAACTTCTCCAACAAGGCAAGCAACTCATCAAGATGCAGACTCATCAAACACTTCTCCCTCTCCCCCGGGCACTCAACACAATGGATACCATTTCTTACTAAGGAGGGAGGATTGATCTAGGTGGATATCAGTGGCCACCCACCTTTTCCAATTGGCTCAAAACAGCTTTCTGGCAATTTTGGTAATTTACTATTTTTAGCAGTTTTTAACTTCCGAGACCGTTTTGAGGCCCTAAACGATGTTTTTTTTGGATAACAGGTTTTCAATATCAAATATCCTTTTATATTGTGTCTAAAATGAATCTCCATGACGATACCTTTCCAACGGGCTATCATGCGCCTAAAACGAAGATCGTATGCAAAAGTTACGACCCAGGGAAGTTGATGTACTAACTTACCCAAATGGGGCCCACATGACTTTTGGTGCTTCATCTCCTAGGGTTAGGTTTTTGGATGTATAGGGTTTTGGGAATTCTTGTCTATTGTAAAAATTCCTTTAGGACCTCATTGTAATCATGTTCTTGCGAATGCGAGTAGTCATCATATCTCTTCTCAGAGATCAGTTGTCACCATTCTAGAGAGTCTTTCACTCTATATCTTTACAATCTTTGTACATTTATTTCATTAATAGAAATCATGTATTACTGTATCTATGTGTTTATGGTTGCATCTCTAATACATTTATGTTATATTATTGGATATCCACAATATCTCTGTGCATTTCTTTATTATATCTCCACTCTCATTTCCTGCCGAAAATAATCTGGATCAGTGGTATCATAGTAGGCTGCTCTTGATCATTTTTTCAGTGCATGTCCCCGATGAGGTCCAAGTATAGCAGGTTGGGTCTCGATCTTGTCTCTCTTTAGCACAATCGATGTCCTACACCCAAGAAACCCTCAATGGCAGAAGAAAAGAAAAATGACAGAGCAGACGATCCTATCAATCTGTTGCTTGAGAAAGATCTCAGGCAACAGAGGAATGAAATGATGGAGAATTTTTTACCACAATCTTCAATGCTTGTCGATAGCAACAGGCGCATCTTTTTCAAACAACCACTTTGGAGGCACCTCGCCTTTCAAGGTACAAGTTAATTTTGATATTCCTGTATTTGAAGGACAGATAGATGCAGAAGCCCTAGACAAATGGTTAACTCTGCTATAAGGTTATTTCTATGTTCACAATTTTTTCGATAGAGAAAAGATCACCTTCACACTCCTAAAATCTCTCCCTCATGTCAAACATTGGTGGGAAACTTACTGGGAGAAAATTTCCACAGAGGAGTCTGGAATATATGGGGCCAAGCCCACTTGGGATTTTTTTGTGGATGTTGTAAAGGAACAATATTACCCTATTGGAAACTATGAGGAGCAGTACAAGAGATGGACCACACTGCGGAAACAGAGGGGACAAGTTGTTACTTAGTTCACCAATGCCTTCCATACCTTGCACACCAATATGGGTATCAAATAATACAAACGTCATTTGGTTCTGAAATACCATGGGGCTCTACACAAATACATCCAAACTGAAATGGATTTTCTGGACATCTCATCACTTAGTGTTGTTTATCGATATGTTGTTAAAATCGAGCAGAAATTTAAGCACTAGAACAAACGAGAGTTTGGGTCTGCAAATCCACAACAACCAAAGTATGAAAAAGACGGCCCTAACAAACAGTCTCCCAAAAATCAGTCCAAGCAATAGGAAAAGATGGGTCACAGGAAGACAAAGAAGGACACCAAAAAATGGTTTGATTTCTACCAAAACCCCTAGCACAACACCGATGAATTTCGCTCAAAATATTCATTAGTGTCCGAGATCAAAGACAAGGATTTGAACCCTGATTCAGAATCTGACTCTGAAAATACCGGTAAAAGACAAATCATCGATGCAAACCCCACTGCTATTGTCGTGACCACAACAATTCAACCAGAAGAAACAACAGATCCTGGAGAGGGGGAGTGCCTTTTTCATTCACATATGTGGGTGAAGGGGACCCCGCTGCATTTTATTGTTGATAGCGGAAGCCAGAAGAACCTCATCTCAACAAAGGTATTCAAACAATTGGGATTGTCGAAAACACCCCACCCACAACCATACAACATCGGGTGGCTTCGCCAAGTTCAAGATCTTCATGTCAACCATTAGTGTCAGTTTTCATACAGCATCCATCCCTTCAAGGATGAGGTATTATTTGATGTTGCCTCACTAGCTGTCTGTGATGTTCTCTTGGGCCAGCCATATATGTGGAGACGCCATGTTGTTTATGAGTCTCAACCCCACAGTGTCATTGTTTCTCTGGGGGATCATCTCTACAGAATACCATAGGTAGTTCTGACTATTGTTCCACCTAAACAGTGCCGCAATTTAGTATCTCATACCACAAAATTCATCTTTTTCACAATCTGTTCAAAAAGTGAACAGAAGGATACTGCAACCACTACAGCCTCGGCCCAAGAACCTTCTATCAAACAAAAGAAGGTCGAAAATATTGCAACAAAGTGTAAAGATTCCTTCTGCACAAAAGAATATCATGTATCTAGACTGGTTAAAATGGTCCAACCCTTCCATCCACATGTTTGTGACAACCTTCAACAAGCTAAGCAGTGCAACTTCTCCAACAAGGCAAGCAGCTCATCAAGATGCAGATTCAACAAATGTTTTTCCCTCTCCCACGGGCACTCAACGCAATGGATTCCATTGATTACTAAGGAGGGAGGATTAATCCAAGTGTATATTAGTGGATACCCACCTTTTCCAACTGGCAAAAAATAGTTTTCTGGCAATTTTGGTAATTTACTATTTTTAGCAGTTTTTAACTTTCGGGGCCATTTTGAGGCCCTAAGCGATGTTTTTGGGATAACAGGTTTGAAATATCAATGTTTCTTCGATATTGCACCTAAAATGAATCTCCACAACCATACCTTTCCAACAGTTTATCATGCGCCTAAAACGGAGATCATATGCAAAAGTTATGAACCGGGGAAGTTGATGTACTAACTTACCCAAACGGGGCCCACATGAATTTTGGCGCTTCATCTCCTAGGGTTAGTTTTTTGGATGTGTAGGGTTTTTTTCATTCCTACCTATTGTAAAAATGCCTTCAGATCCTCATTGTAATCATCTTTTTGCAAATGCGTGTAGCCCTCACATCTCTTCTCAGAGATCAGCTGCCACCATTCTAGCGAGTCTTTCACTCTGTATTTTTACCGTCTCTGTACATTTATTTCATTAATAGAAATCATGTATTACTGTATCTTTGTGTTTATGGTTGCATATATGATACATTTTTTTTATATTATTTGATATCCTCAATATCTCTATGCATTTCTTCATTATATCTCCGCTCTCATTTCCTGTCGAAAATAAACTAGATCAGTGGTATCAGAGCAGGCTTCTCTTGATCATTTTTTCAGTGCATGTCCTCGATGAGGTCCAAGTATAGAAAGTTGGGTCTTGATCTTGTCTCTCTTTAGGAAAATCACTCTCGCACACACAAGAAACCCTCAATGGAATAATAAAAGAAAAACGACGGAGCAAACTATCCTATCAATCTATTGCTTGAGCAAGCTCTCATGCGACAGAGGGACAAAATGATGGAGAATTGTTCCCACATCCTTCAATGCCCGTCGATAGAAACATGCACGTATTCATCAAACATCCACTTTGGAGGCACCTCACCTTTCAAGGTACATGTTAATTTTGATATTCCTGAATTTGAAGGACAGATAGATGCAGAAGCCCTAGACAAATGGTTAACTCGGCTAGAAGGTTATTTCTCTGTTCACAATTTTTCCGATAGAGAAAAGATCACCTTCACACTCCTTAAATCTCTCCCTCATGTCAAACATTGGTGGGAAACTTACTGGGAGCAAATTTCCACAGAGGAGTCTAGAATATATGGGGTTGATCCCACTTGGAGTTTTTTGTGGATGCGGTAAAGGAATAGTATTACCATGTTGGAAACTATGATGACCAATACATGAGATGGACCACATTGCAACAAGAGAGGGGCCAAGAAGTTATGTAGTTCACCAATACCTTCCATACCTTGCGCACCAAGATGGGTATCAAAGAATCTAAACGACATTTTGTTCTGAAATATTGTGGGGCTCTACACAGATACATCCAAACTGAAATGGATTGTCTAGACATCTCATCACTCAGTGTTGCTTATCAATATGTTGTTAAAATTGAGCAGAAATTTAAGCACCGGAACAAATGAGAGTTCGGGTCTACAAATCTGCAACAACCAAAGTATGACAAATACGGCCCTAACAAACAGTCTCCATTCCAAGCCACAGGAAAAGAAGGGTCATGGGAAGACAAATAAGGACACCGAAAAATGGTGTGATTTCCACAAAATCCCCTGGAACAACACCGATGAATGTTTCTCAAAACAGTCATTGGTGGCCGATATTAAAGACAAGGAGTTGAACCCTGATTCAAAATTTGATTATGAAAATACTGGTAAAAGACAGATCATCGACGCAAACCTCACTACTATTTTCATGACTGCAGCAATTCAACCAGAAGAACCAACAAATCTTGAAGAGGGGGAGCAACTTTTTCATTCACAGATGTGGGTGAAGGGAAACCTGCTGCATTTTATTTTTGATGGTGGAAGCCAGAAGAACCTCATCTTAGCAGAGGTCATCAAACAATTGGGATTGTCGACAACACCACATCTGCAGCCATACAACATCAGGTGGCTTCTCCAAGGATGAGATATTTGTGTCAGCCAACATTGTCGATTGTCATACAGTATCCATCCCTTCAAGGATGAGGTATTATGTGATGTTTCCCCACTGGATGTCTGTGATATTCTCTTGGGCCAGCCATATATGTGGAGATGCCATGTTGTTTATGAGTCTCAACCCCGCAGTGTCATCGTTTCTCTGGGGGGTCATATCTACAGAATACCCTCAGTAGTTCTGAATATTGTTCCACCTAAACATTGTTGCAAGGTAGTATCTCATACTACAAAATTCAGCTTCTTCACAATTTGTTCAAAAGGCGAACAGAAGGATACTGCAACGACTACAGCCTCAGCCCAAGCACCTTCTATCCAACAGAAGCAGGTCGACAAGATTGCAACAAAGTGTAAATATTCCTTCTGCAAAAAATAATCTCATGTATCCAGACTGGTTAAAAAGGTCCAACCCTTACGGCCACATGTTCATGACAACCTTCAACAAGCTAAGTAGTGAAACTTCTGTAATAAGGCAAGCAGCTCATCAAGATGCATATTCAGCAAATGCTTTTCCCTTTCTCCTGAGAACTCAACGCAATGGAGACCATTTATTCCTAATGAGGGAGGATTGATTCAGGTGGATATCGGTGGCCACTCACCTTTTCCAACTGGCTCAAAACAGTTTTCTGGCAATTTTGGTAATTTACTATTTTTAGCAGTTTTTAACTTTCAGGGCTATTTTGAGGCCTTAAACGATGTTTTTTGGGAAAATAGGTTTTCAATATGAAAGTTCCTTTGATATTTCACCTAAAATGAATCTCCATGACGATACCTTTCTGACGGGCTATCATGCGCCTAAAACGGAGATCGTCTGCAAAATTTACGACCCAGGGAAGGTGATGTACTAACTTACCCAAACGGGGCCCACATGACTTTGGGCGCTTCATCTCCTAGGGTTACGTTTTTGGATGTATAAGGTTTTTGGCATTCTTGTCTATTTTAAAAAGGCCTTCAAAGCCTCATTGTAATCATCTTCTTGTGAATGCAAGTAGTCGTTGTTAACGGGTAAATTGGTAGATGTAGACATCAACTAATCTCCCTAGATCCACCTATATCTAGAACAAAACAAGATGGAACAAGATGCTTTCCCTAGGTTACAATCATTGAATTTAAATACCAAAGAAGGAATAGATAACATACCTTATGAATCACTCCCTTATGTCTTTGTTGACCCTGCCTTACTCCAATGTTCCTGTGAGATCGGATCTGCAATGACACAAATCAACCAACGTGAAAGCAACAATAATGAAATTCAATGACAACCTAAACATGTGATCAAGGAGTCATGTAATAAAATATCAATAATTTTATGGGAAAGAGACGTGCCACCGTATTATATTAATGAAAGGTAGAAGATACAACCGAATTGCCTTGATGTCACAAGTTCCCTTTCAGTGGCCCTTTGTTCTGACACACACATACATTTTCTCTGACATTTGCATGAATATTTTTCACAAAATCTTGATGGATGAATGGAGACCTCAAGCATCACTTGAAATAGGATTCTTCACACAATCTTTAGCCTATTCTTTCATTAGTTTTCTATGCTTCTTTATGCTTGTACCTCTCACCTTTTCCATGAGAAGCCTATCATTATATAGGAGAAGCTGAAGTGGTTAAGGAGAAGAGGATGATCCCATCAAATCAAAGAAGTCGGTAGGATCATAACCATATGGACGCCACCTCATATTTCCAGAAGATTCCACTTCTAGAAGATGCTATAACTTCTTTCCTCTTTTAGTTTTAAAGTGTCGCCGCAACCTGCCTATATAGCATCCTCCAGAAATCTCGTGGGCTGGCTATAATGTAGCTTGCGGAAATCAGGGATTTTCGCACTCTGCAAAGGGAGCAGCCCACGACGGCCTTCCAAAAAGCATCTTGCAAGGGTGGAAAGAGGTTTCTTTTCTCAGGCAAAAGATCATATTGGGAACTTGAACACGTGTTTATGTAATCATCATCAGGGTGACCAAAATAATGTGTAATAGAATGCCCCCCAAAGTATGGGGCCGGAACTCGAGACAACCGAAATACTTTGTAAAATAACTGTGTATGTGTCAAGAACTAGGGGCGCACCAATCAAGAACCTGAAAACAATCAAGCATCTATACAATATCACACCATGTCTGAAGTAGGCATTCCCATGTTCAGACCGTAAATGATTGAAATCATAAATGTAGTTCATGGCCACCAATCTTACAATGTGGATCCATTTCAACAAGATTCTGCATAGCCACTAGGAATACACTATGGAAACATGCATTGAAAACTCAAGTATGAACATAGCCATGAGACATACAATGTGGATCTAAGTGTCAAAACAAATCACAAATACTCCATCGCAACCTGGACCAAAAAATGATGAAGTCCAGGGTCTTCAATCCATCGTCCATTAGTATGATTCTAGTCAAGTGATTACAGATGTTGAAGTCGAACATGAATAGAAACCACTTGATTACAAGTCATTAATGAAAACTATTAACAAGTGTGAGGGAAATCACCATTGATGTCAATGACTCCCAAGGTACTCCAATACAATCCAACAAGTGTGAATAAATGAGTTGAAGTTGAACAATTGACAAAATCTCTCGATCAGGGATCAATGATGTGAATCTACTGTCGAAAGCGGTGAAATTTGCCATTGAGTCATGAAAGATCTAAGGTACTAAATAATTTCTAAGTCTTTTTCCTGGATAATGAGTTGAAGTCAACAGGAAAAGACTTGTCACAGGTGGGCCTTGATGTATCCCCCATCAATGACACAAAATAAGTAACAGATTTAGGGTAGAGAAAAATACATATGTGACTTGGGACTGACATAGGGAAGGTCAACATGGTAAGAATGGACAATTGCAAATGACCGACTCGATATAAGGTTTCAGTTGAACTTCTCTTGAACATATGAATGAAACGACAATGATCTTGGCAGTATTGGCTCAAAGATGACCCAAGATATGAACTTGCAGAAGGTCAGATAAGAGACAAACAAATTACCCAACCTAGATTCAAATGATGAAGAGGGGTGTCATGTTCAAGAGTGACGCTTACTGTCATTAATATAGATACAGAAAGACATTCCTTTCCCAAATTTCCCCCCACCATTTCTAGCGAGTACCTCTTTATTTTTACGCAATCTTGAGGAGGATAACATATGCTTGTCAATTTAAGCTCATCCTTTGGACGATTCCCTTGGAGTATATTTAATGAACCATAAGAAGGAGTGGTTCGGTCCCATGCGGGCCTTTCAATGTTTGTTTAATGAGTCCAAAGATAGAAAACTCAGGGAGTTTTCATGTTTTGAGAGTCTAAAAAACACTTAAAGAGAACTCTCCCAGTTCCTTTTTCGTAAAGTAGTTTGATAAGACCGAAAAAGTGATAAACTATCTCCCATCAAAAATTTTCTTCAAATACTTTTATGAGCATGAAAAGAATAAGGTCGCTCGGTAATCTTTTCATTTTTAGGGAGCATGAAAAGAGATTAAAGAGTTCTCCATAGGTTTCATTGTTTTTGTGTTACCATAACGAGTATGAAAAGACGACAAAAGTATACTCGGTTACATTTTCATTGATTGTTGAGCCCGAGAACGAACAAATACTATGCTCGAGGTTTTTCTGAAAAACCCCAAAAAGTAATTGTACATGCGACCCAAACAAATCGAAAAACAACGTCTATACTTCGTTGTCCAAGGTCCTAATTTTTTTCCTGCAAGGAGCAAAACACTTACAAGACCTTTAGAGTTAATGGGTTTTTGACTAAAATGTATTTATATAAACCAAAATATTAGGGAAAATGATAAAAAAGCAATAAATAGAAGAAAAAAGTCTTTTTCACCACTTAATTTGCACTTGGTCAAAAACTTACCAAAAACCCTTGTTTTTTACCTCAACTTCGACGACGAATTGCGGAGGCCACAGGGGATCATTCAACGAATGGATTGCATAAAAGAGGTAAGCATCTCATCTTCTATCTTTTCAACGGATTAATTTTTGTTTTTGATGGTAAAAAATCAATATTTTTTTATGATTTGGGACTGCTAGTCGTGCGCTGGGGCCGTCGTGGGTGGCCTATAACGGGCCCTGTGGAAATCAACGATTTCCATAGGTGCGTTAAGGCGCACTCGAGGAAATTATGCACTGTACTTGAAGCTTGATCGCAACGGCCAGAAAACTAAAATGAAAAGTGAATGTTGACTCAACAAAAATCCCAAAAAATGTTGAAAAGGTGTGCTAAAGATCTTCTCTGTTTCCCATGCAAATGTTTGCTTGAAAAGATGTTGGAATGGAAAGAGAATGAGAACGAAGAAGATGATTTTATGGATTTAAATGATCTGGGCACTGTGAATGCACTCTGACAATGTGGTCTATTAAAATTCTTCAAAGTTCAAGGCATGAGAGCCCAACGAAGATTACCAGAATATTTGGTTCATATGTGGGATTCAGAACAACAAGTGTTCCATGTGGGTGTTCATGTCCTCTCTTTGGATATTGAGGATATTTATTTCCTGACGGGGGTGTCATGTCGTGGGGTGATCAGGGGATCAAGTTTTGCTCAATTTTCAAAGTGCTCGGAATGCGACGAAAACAGTGTCATTGCGTCCGTCTCATCTTCCTGATTCCGGCGGTATATTTACTTTCGCAAACGGAGTCCGTATGGAGGAGATATCGCGATCTGTCCGCCAAGCCAAACAGGCAAAATTTTTGGATGCTGACTGTACTTGTCCGTACAGTCCGTACAGTCTGTACAGTGATGTGGCAAGACCGTAAAACCATATGGCGATGATGTGGCAATTGTTGGTTGGATGGTTGCTGGCGAATCGGGTGTTGACACGTGTCTCGTTGGCAGCGAATGGTATGAGGACACGTGGCCCAATGCTTGGGCGCCACGTGTCCCTCATTGGTTGGTTTATAATTTCTATGTAAAACTAATGAAGGCCACGGGGTTCGACCCCCAGACCTCCCACAGCATATGTCTTTACAATTTCTGCTAACCATTATGCCAACCTTTATTCCTTGTTTCATATGCTAACGCGCATATATTTAATGTGGTGTGTTGTTGTAATTGGAAAGGGGCGCGGGTCGGGGCCTAGCCCCGACCCGTGGTTTCATTGTAAACCATGCGACCATATCATATATGGAGC